>CM052552.1:5677048-5694403 GCA_028533065.1 Trachops cirrhosus | reverse complement strand
ATAAAAAAATAGAGAAAAGAAATTTCATTAAAAAAATAAAAAGGACAATGATATAACTTTGCTTTATTAGTAAAGATGCCACATTGCCAAAAACTTGTGTAGAAAATGTTCTCCTCTCATTGGAATATTGTTCAGTTGAACTATGGATCAACATCAACTAAAACATCAAAATAGAGCCAACACACTTTGGAGTTTTGCAGGTGGTATTTAGAATTGGAGCTTTTTAGAGTTCTTCACAGTGGTGGGACCCTAAGGCCTTGCAGAGGGGCAGGTGGCATGTTGGGGCTGGCCTAGCCAGGAGCCAAACAGGATATTATACTGATTTACAAAACTAGAAGTGCATCACCAGACTGATTTCAAAGCCATTCAGTGAATTCAGGAGAAGCCAGAACTTCTAACCAATCTCTATTTTCTCAAACTAAATGGGTAATTTAAATCCAAATCTTTTCTCAACTTCATAATTAATATGTTATTAACCAAGAGACCTCCATATTTCCCTTACAAACATGTCTGTTTATGTCAGAAATAATCCAGAGCTCAAAATCTCAGAGGTTTAGGTCTTCCATATTATCTTGAATGTGACATAGCCATGAACATGGTATTAGAAAGCTGCAACTGCTTAATCCCAAACCTCCCTGAAGAGGGGCTGATTCAGCTAATGACAACACTACATCAAGGGCAAAGTTTCCTGCTTTCAGCAGCACAGAATTTCCACAGATGTCCTTAAAGCTAGCAAGTCCACAAGCTACAAAAAAAGCCCTCTCTTCAGCTATGTCTACTGTATAGGATATAGATTTTTGACAAGTTTGCTGTCCAAATGCTAAGTGATGATAAGTTTTCCAGTCCTACAACTGGGTGGCTTACAAAATAAGGAACTATCCTTCATGCTTTAACACTGTAGTAGAAATCCATCTCTCTTTGTCTCTGTTGAGTCCCAAGAGGGCAGTCATCTACATAAAATTATATACAATTGGGTACAATCAGTAGATTCATTCAGGAGAGACCCAGCTCTGATCTTGGCAAGCACTCTAGTGACTCTTGAACCATGAAGGAGGTGGTCATGGTAGGTCAGAGTTTATCATGGTAACAGAGTTTGAAGGGACTGACATTGGAGCTGACAGCAAGGTGGTTAACTTATGGGGGAAGGACTTCATCCATGGAAGCCTGCATGTCTGGAATGCAGAGAACCTACCTGAATAGTTTCTTCCACTGAAAGTAAAGAACAAAAAAAATTCGTTGACTTTACCAGCAACTTTTCTTTTCTTCAATAAACAGTGTAAGCTGTTCAGAAATTCTATTCTGCTCTTTACATGAATACACTAAGGAAAAGATTGTGAATTCTAATAAAATCAAACAGTAAGATACTTGAGGTTTTACAAAACAGCATTGCTTAATAAGGTTGAATGTTTATACAATTCACTGTGGACCTAGGCAATTTAGACTACTAATATATGGTACTGGCAGGTTATATTCAGCCATAAAGATACCTTGTGTGGCAACCCTGACCTTTGTAACAAACACTATTATATGGAAAGACACCAAGATAACATAACAAGAAACCATAATGCTTTTCTTTTATAAAATTGAAAGAAGTACAGTCTGTACACTGAAATAAATGATTAATATATAACTACAGAAACATTCTTAAATCCAAGTTATCACCTATGTATACCTCCCACAAAAAGTTGAAAGATGATGTTCATGAAGGTAAATCAAAATTCTAGACTGTAGATTTCTCAGATGGAGATTTTTCTTTCATTTTTAACCATAAATTGGAAATATAAAAAAGAATACACAAAACTTCTGCTCTGTAAAAGACAATGTCAAGAGAATGAGAAGATAAATCACAACTTTCGAGGAAATATTTGCAAAAGTCACCTCTGATTAAGGACTGTTATCCAAAATATTATACAAAGATGTCTTAAAAGTCAACAACAACCCAATTAGAAAATGAGAAAATGAACCTGAAAAGGCATATCATCAAAAATATATATACACATGGCAAATAAGCATATGAAAGATGTTCAACATTATATGTCATTATGGAACTGAAAATTAAAACAACAATAAGATACCACTACACAACCATTAAAATGACCAAACCCCAAAACACTGACATCAAATGCTAAGGAGGATGTGGAGTAGCCAAAAACTCACTCATTGCTGGTGATAATGCAAAATGATGCAGATACTTTAGAAGACATTTTGGCAGTTTCTTACAAAACTTAACATATTTTTACCATATGATCCAGAAATCACTTTACTTGGTATTTACCCAAAGGAGTTCAAAATTTATGTCCACATGAAACCTGCACAAAAAATATTTATAGTGGCTTTATTCATGATTGCCACAACTTGGAAACAACCAAGATGTCTCTCAATAAGTGAACAGATAAACTACGTTACATCTAGACAATGGAATATTATTCAGCACTAAAATAAATGAGCTACCAAGCCATGAGAAGACATGGAGAAAACTTAAATGCATATTACTAAGTAAAAGAAGCCAATCTGCAAGGGCTAGATACTGTATGAGTCCTACTTTATGACATTTGGGAGAAAGTGAAACTCTGTTGACAGTAAGAGTAGTGATTTCCAGGACTTAGAGAAAAGTGTGAGTGAATAGTTAAAGCAAAGAGGATTGTTAATGTAGTGAAATAATTTCACATGATAATATGATTGTGGACACATGTCATATATAATTGTCAAAACCCACAGAATATACAAAATCATGAGTGAACTTCATGTAATTATGGACTCTAGGTGAAAATAGTGTCAGTGTTAGTTTGATTGTAACAAATGTATCACTGTGGTTCAGCATGTCGTTAGTGAGGGAGATTGTACATGTGTGGGATCATAGGTATATGGGAACCATTGAATCTTTCTACTCAATTTTGCTATGAATATGAAACTGCTCTAATAAAAGAAAGTATATTAATTAAATGTATACATACACACATGTATGCACTTGTATGCAAACATATAACAATTAATCCAGCCCAATTAGTCACTTCCTAGCTTACAAAATAAAAAAAAAAATAGCATGAAAACTAAAAGCCTTTTTTATACTCTTTCCCAGACCCATTTCCCCAAATCCCATCCTTCTCCTTGAGGTAAATATTATAATGATTTTTGTTTTAATTCTAATACCTTTCTTCACCTCATTTGTTTGTATCCCTAATTAATATATTGCTTGATTTTTTATGCTTTCAAATTTTATATAAATGGAATCATACAGTAGGTATGATTTTTTTTGCTATGAGAGTTGTTTTTGTTTTGTGTTTTTTATTAAAGATTTCATTTATTTATTTTCAGAGAGAGGGAAAGGGAGGGAGAAAGAGAGGAAGAAAAGCATCAATGTGTGGTTGCCTCTTAAGTGTCCCCCACTGGGAACTTGGCCTGCAACCCAGACATGTGTTCTGACCAGGAATCAAACCAGGAACCCTTTGGTTTGCAGCCCGAACTCAATCCACTGAGCCACACCAGCCAGGGGCTGGGGTTCTTTTTGTTGGTTTGTTTTTTGGGATTTTTTTTGCTTGAGCTTATAGTAATACAATTATTCCATGGTTGTACCTATAGCAGTGGATCATTCTTTTTATAGCTGTATAATATTTCATTCCGTAAAATGATATGCTCCTTGTACTTTTCCTTTCTCATATTCTCTTGTTTTTGGACATTTAGTTGTTACCTGTTTCTCCTTTTCTTTCTACTTTTTTTGTTATTATAAACTTTCTTTACTTGTAAACAGGTATCAGAAATTTCTCCATGGAGAATTCAATAAGATAGAAGTACAGAGGCCTTATATATATATATATAAAATAAATATATATAAAATCTTAAATTTGGCAAAACAGTGCCAAATTTTTTTTCAAAAATTATTGTAATACTTTATATTACTATCAGCAGTGTGTAGAAGCTCTGCTTGCTTCATATCTTTGATAATATCAGATTTCTTTATTTTTATTACCAGTTTAATGGGTTTAAATTCATATCACATTTATTGTGCACCTCCATGATTACTAATGAGGTTACTCCTGCATTTTTCATATAATTATTGGTCATTTGTGTTACTCTTCTATGAAATCCTTGTTTAGGTTGTTTCCTTATTTTTCATTAAATTGTTTATCCTTTCCTTATTGTGCCTTCTCCCAATTTGTGACTTCTCATTTAACCTTCATCATACTGTCTAAATTTTTATGTAGTCAAAGTTATCATTTTTGACATTTTCTTTTTTTAAGATTTTATTCCTTTATTTTTAGACAGAGGGAAAGGGAAGGAAAAGGAGAGGGAGAGAAACATCAATATGTGGTTGCCTCTCATGCACCCCCTACTAGGGACCTGGCCTGCAACCCAGGCATATGCCCTGACTAGGAATCAAACCAGTGACTCTTTGGTTCACAGGCCTTTCCCTCAATCCAATGAGCTACACCATACAGGGACATTTTTGTCATTTTCATTATTGGTATTTTATTTAAGAAATCCTTCCATATAACAAGGTCATAAAATATTCTTCTATCCTCCTATTAAAGTTCTTAAGTTTTGCTTTTTATGTTTTTTAATCAGTCTAAAACTAATTTTATGCAAGGATGTAGCTTATGTTTTCCTGTATGGGTAGTCAATTATGTAAGCATAATTTATGGGATATTTCATACTTTACCCTTTGATCCATAATACCAGCCCTATCAATCATTTCTATGTATATGATTATCTGTTCCTGGAAAATGTGTACTACTTTGTAAAACTATCTCTCTATCCCTAAACAAAGACTTCACTATCCTATTGACAATAACTTTATTATAATATTTTTATCTGTTAGTACAAGACTTCCACAACCCTTTTTCTTTTCCGTGAGTTGTTTTGGCTGTGGCTGCATTTTTTCTTTACATGTAAATCTTCACTAGTCAAGGTTTTCCAGAGATGCAGAGACACAGAACCAATAGTATATAGATAGATGATAGATATACACATATACAAATATACTGTATATCTAAATAAATGTAAGATTAAGAATTGGCTCACATAATTTATGGAGTCTGAGAAGTCCCACAATCTTCCATTTGCAAGCTGGAAACCAAGGAATGTCAGGGTGGTAATTCCAGTTCTAGTCTGAAGGCCTAAGTACCAAGAAAACCAGTGGGGTATATCCCTTCTTCTGAGGGCAGAAGAAGACTGATGTGTCAGCTCAAGCAATCATGAAAATATTGATAATTCTGTCCTCCACCTTTGTGTTCTATTTAAACAGACCCTCAAGGGATTGGATGATGCCCATTTATATTGGGGACAGTAATCTGCTTTACTCAGTCTATGGATTCAGGTGTTAGTCTTTCCCAACAACACTGTCACAGACACACCCAGAAATAATGTTTAAGCAAATAGTTGAGCACTCTGTGGTCCTGTCAAGTTGACACATAAAATTAATCATCATGGAATCTTAGAATCAAATCTTCAAATTAGGAAATCTTACATTGTTTGACAGAATGGACAGACCTGGGAATTACGATGTTAAGTATTGTAAAATAAGCCAATCAGAGAAAGCAAATACCATATGATCTCACTTGTGTGTGGAATCTAATGAACAAAATAAAATGACAAAATAGAAACAGATATAGACACATGGGACAGAATAACAGCTGTCAGAGGGGAGGGAGAGGAGGGACTGGATTAAAGAAGGTGAAGGGATTAGCCAAAGAACATATGTGCATCATCCACAGACACAGACAACAATGTGGTGATGGCCAGAGGCAAGGGGGAGCAGGGACTAGGTGGAGGTGGGAGAAGGGGAGGAAATGGGGATATCTGTAATAATGTAAACAATAGAAATAAAGTTAAAAAAACAAAAATTACAAAATCCTCAAATTATATACACACAAACACTCCTTTGAATTTTGATTGGAATTGCATCAACTCTAAAGGTAGATGTAGAAATAATGTCATCTACAGGTGGAAAAAATAGGTTTACAGTTATGAGTATGTGAAACAGAGTTTATTCTTGTATTTTGTTATTAATTATTGTATTACTTTGTTTTTTTTAAATTTTTATTTTAGTTTATTCAGTACAGTTTCTATCCTTTATTCCCATTCCAGCCCACCCACCCATTCCTCCCCTCCTCCCTCCCCTTTCCAACACCCCTAGTTTTGTCCATGTGTCCTCTATATTTGTTCCTGTAAACCCTTCCCTCTATAGAAAGAACTGTAAACCTGCTTTTTCCCAACCCTGTAGATAATATTAAGTTTTTCTACACATATCCATTTATTTAGTACTTTAATGCCTTCTAATTTCTAATTTACTCAAATTATGATAAAATAGTATAATGTACATGATACCTGTTCTATGAAATTTAGGACTTGTTTTTATGACCTAGTACATGATCATTTTTTGTTACTTTTCCTGTGTGATTGAATATAATGTATATTATACAATTACTGAGTCAATTACAAGATTGTTAATTATGATATTCAAATACACACATTGATTTTCTTGTTTGTCAGTTTAGATATACTGGTTTTCATTCAGTTAGTATTTGTCTAATATATATTTTCTTATTTATTAATTTTAGCCTTCCTGTGTCATTATGTTTCTCATATGTCCTTCTAAATAGCATACAGATGCATTTTATTTTTTAAGCAGTTAGACAATTTTTACTAGATCTTTTAATCCATTTAAATTTATCATGATCACAGGTATAATTAGGATTTATTTCTACCACCTTTGTTACAGGTTTCTAACAAAGCTTTTTCTATTGGTGTTCTCTTTATTCTCTTATTTTGGATTGATTATGACCTTTTGGGTCCCACTTCATATTTTTCCAAAATGTTAACATGCATCTCAACAAAATTCAATGTCAATCAACTTCTTTGTCCACCTCCACACAATGCAAGGACTTTAGAACACTTAACTTATATAATCCCCTTCAAAATGGTGTTATATATATAGATTTTAGATCGACTTTCATGCTGCTAACCAATATAAATTGGACATTTTTTTAATGTTCATGCAGTCAATGTCTGTTTAGATATACACACAAATTCCCCAATTTCTTGACTCATCATTCCTATCAGCACCTCACTACCTCTTTCTGAGAAGATGTTCCTTTGGCCTGAGGTACAACCTTCTGAATCTCCTCTGATGGAGTTCTGCTGCTGGTAGAGTGTCTCAGTTCTTGGTGTTCTGAAAACATCAATTTCATGTTCTCATTTTGTCATGCTTTCAGTTTCATATCCCTCTCCAAAACATAAATATTGTAAGTATTTTATAGCTTACATTTGGTAATTCTAATCACTGCAGTCTGGATTAGGTTGTATTCTGCTGCTTGTTTTTGCTAAACAGATGGATAAATAAAATAAGTGAGTGGAAAAGGAGGTCACATTATATTGCTTACAGACATGAATTTAGATCTGTTCACCTTGTTAATCGTATTGATCTTGACTCTTAGAATTAAGCACAATCACCCAGCCAGTGTCAGGATATGCTGAACTTCAAGAGAACTCATGTATCAGAAGAATGAGCCCTTGGATGAGCAGAACAAAAGACCTGCTTTCCGAAAGCAAGTCATTTCCATGAGGAAGAGGGGGTTGATGAGCTAAGCGTGCCTCAAATTTTTCACCAAATATTTCAATCAGAGAAATTACTCAATTAACCCTTCTTCCCAGTTAAGAGGAAATACAGGGATATAAAGATATCAGGAGTGTAATTATAGTGAAGATCTCTTAACCTAGCAGTAAACATTTGCAGTGGGAAGACATGTTGACTCTAGAAGTGTTCTGTGTTTGTACTAGTTTGCTAGGGCTGCTGTACCAAACTACCAAAAACTTGGTGGCTTAAACAATAATAACTATTGCCCTTTTAAAAAAATAACTATAGCCCTGACCAGTGTGGATTAGTTGGTTGGGCATTGTCCTGCAAAGTGAAAGGTGGATGGTTTGATTCCTGGTCAGGGCACATGCTTAAATTGTGGGTTTGGTCTCCAGTCAGGGCATGTACAAGAGGCAATCCATCATCTCACATTGACTTTTCTCTCCCTCTATTTCTCTCTCATTCCCCCCTCTCTCTAAAAATAAATTTAAAAAAACTCAAAAAAACAGTAACTATTATCATACAGTTCTGGAAGTTAGAGGTCCAAAATCAAGATGACTGCCGAGTTGGTTTGTTCTGAGAGCCATGAGGGAAAATCTGTTCCATGAGTCTCTCCTGGATTCTGGTAGTTTGCTGGCAATGTTTGGCATTCCTTGTAGATGGCACTGTCCCCATGTTTTAACCTTTCCTCTCTCTCTTCACATGAAGTTGTTTTTATTTATAAAAACCCCACCCTTATTGGATTAGGGACCCATTCCACTTCAGTATGACCTCATTTTAGTTAATTACATCTGCAATGACCAGGTTTCTAAATAAAGTCATATTCTGAAGAACTGAGAATTAGGGCTTAAGCAAATGAATGTGGGGGGTTGAAGACATGATTCAACCCAAACAGTGTCCTTACATGCTTTGTAGGTTTTGACTATAAGTATATAAACCTTGAAACTTCATCTGTGGAAAAACTTTGAGGCCTGGATTTATGATGCATTTCTCTAGAGAGGGGTTGAGCTTCATCTTGCCAAGTGCCTGGAGTGCATCCAACCTGCAACTTTTATATAATAAATTCTCACTGGGAAGCTTTTCAGTCTGCATATTCAGTATGAATTCAGACTCCAAACTTGCACAAGGTCCAGCTTTGGTTTAAAAATTCTAAAACGTTTGTTTTTCTGTTCAACCCTGTGCTGAGTTGAAGATAGGCAAGATTCCTTTCTGCTCTTTTCTGTGGGGTGGAATTTTTTTTTAGCTCACTCTTACAATGAAAGTCTTAAACTCTAACAATGATGTCTAAGCCTTTTGCCTGGGTGTTCTACAAATTTCTCCTCCCTTCATGGGTATTAGGCTTTGTATCCATGCCTCTGAACCAAGTGGTCTTAGGCATTGATGCTCAAGGTCACCAGGATTCACAAATGTGTACAGGGTGAAAGCTAGTTTTTGTACTTAGATTTTTGGTTTACCTTTACTTGGTGTTTTTAAGGGTTTTTCTTTCTTTCTTCCCTTTTTTGCCACAAAATATGTGCAAATAAAAACAATTTGTGAAATTTATTTTATTCAACATTTTCAGTTGTTTTGCTGAAAATAATTATTCATGTTATCTAGCTCATTTTGCCACTCAAAAGAAATGTCCACATGAGGTCTTTAGAGGAAAATCTGCATTCAAAAATCAGTAGTTAATACTTATTGACTATTTACTATATGCATGCTAATATTATACTAAATTTTTCACATGAATTGCCTCAATTAATATTCATAAAACCTACATGAGGTAAGTACTCAGTTATCAAATATAGAAATTTAGTCTTAGAACAAACAAGATACTTGGCCAAGATCATAGAGATAGAAGTTGGAGAGATGAAATTAAAGTTCATCTTTGCCAATTTTGTGCTCTTAAACACTATAATATATTTCCCAAGCTAAAATGTTATTGAAACAAGTATGTATTGATTATGTGCATAGATTTAATAAAGACACTGTGATAGCAGATACAGTTATTGCTTTATCCATTATTGCACCCCCAATGCCAATCATGGTGTCTAGGACATAACAGGAGCTTAATATATGTGTTGAGCAAATTAAAAAGAAAAGGCAGATATTTCATAGGGACTGTTATTCATATATTTTGAGTCAGATTACCCACTGGTAGTGGCCTGAAAATTTGATAGTATCGTGTCTTTTGGCAGATTTTTGGGGCTCAGTGTTTCTAATGATTTTATTTCAAATTATCTGCTCTTTACTTTTTATATTTTAGTTTTAGTTGAATTTACTGAGGTGATATTAGTTAATAAAATAGGCTTCAGGTGTATAATTATGTAATAATTCAGGTGTATACATTATCTGTATATTGTATTGTGTGCTTATAACCCCAAGTCAAGTCTCCTTCCATCAGCATTTATCACCCCTTTACTCTCTTCTACCTCCCCAACTGCCTCTTTCCTCTGTTAATCACCATTTTGTTGTCTGTCTCTATTGGGTTTTTGTTTATTCCCTTTACCTTTTCACCCAGCCCCCAAATCCCTCCCCTCTGACAGCTATCAGTATGTTCTCTGTATCTATGAGTCCGTTTCTATTTTGTTTGTTAGTTTACTTTGTTCATTCAATTCCACATATACATGGAATCATATGGTACTTGTCTTCCTCCGACTGGCTTATTTCCCTTAGCATGATGCTCTCCAGATCCATCCATTAAGTTGCAAAAGGTAAGATTTCTTTTGTTTTTATGGCCAAATATCATTCCATTGCATAAATATACCACAGGTCTTTTGTCAACATTGTTCTGGGGAGAGAATGATATTTTCCTCAATGTATCTCCAGCAGGTAGCATGGCATCTGACACATATAGTATGAATAAATCAGTGACTAGATTTAATGAAACTAGTTAGAATTTATCTGAAAAAATTTCATGCTAATAGTTTTTACTTGGTTTCAATTCCCCATCTAAAAACAAGTTCTTTTTAAACTAAAGTCTGTTTATTCTCTTTGAGGTAGTCTTTAGAAGATGATCTTAGGTAAAATGAAAATTTTACAATACTTTAAAATTGTGTAGATATTTAGTTTACAAATAAATTTCCATTGTTTTTGTTGTTTCCCCTCTCCCCATCAACCCTCTGAATTAGCCTGGCCAGAAAGTTTTTAGTCTTGTCTTATAGATTAGGAAACTGAGAGCCAGATCATGTGCTCAGGAAGTATTATAGCCAGGAGTTGGTCTCTTGCCTTCTAGCATCTAGCCCAGAGGTTTCTACTCTGTTCTTATGATTAAACTGTCATTGGAAGAGGGAAACTTCAGTAATTTGAATCATGCTATATTTAAATAAATGATCATTGGATGATGTGATTATTCAACTTGAGTGTAATCACTAAGAAAGCTTGTTTAAATTTTAGACTATCAGGTTACACCCTCAAAAATTCTGATTTAGAAAGTCAAGGGTGGAGCCTCTGGACAGTATACTGTTTTAAGGTACATTCATAAAACAAGACATAAGGTCTCAAGAATGGCCTCATGAGTGATATGTGCCCTGACCAGGGATCGGACCTGCAGCCTTTTAGTGTACAAGATGATGCTCCAACCAACTAAGCCACTTGGCCAAGGAGGTATCTGTATATTTTAAGAAGAAAAGAAAGAGAAAGAGTGTTGGGAGGGATGGTGGCACTGAAAAAGCCAAGTGAATGAGGGACAGAGAAGTGAAATCTAAGGTACATGTTGTGGCAGACTCTGGTCAGCAGAGTCTGCCTGTTGTGACTGAAGATGAAAACAAATGCACAGGCTACAGCAATCCTGTGGAGAAAAATAGATGGCATGACCAATGTCTCAAGGGGAGAGTGCCTCTGTGTGCCTTGACCACTCTCTCACGAGGAGAGTGCATCAACCCTTGCCTGGACAGGCTTTTATTATTTTTCTCAAGTTTTACATCAAAGAAAGATTTATTATCTATTCATAGATTATTGTTGTCTACATTTTAGGTACAATCAAAGAAATAAAAATAACATATGAAGAAGGGAAATGTAGCAAGCTGATTAGCTCCATCTTTGGGAAAATTTATACAGGCCTTGGAAACTACCTGGGAGATAGGCAATAAACATCTACTATTTCAGACCAGGGTGAGGGAGTTTTAGCAACTGCAAGCCATAACAGTCTGTATGCATTTTCTAGGCCTGATTTCCAGAGGGAAACCCAGCTTGAGGGTCTGCTCCTGCCCACCACATCGCTTCTGTAGGTTTTCCATACAGAGCTGAGTCATATTTGCCAGACTAAAACAAACAGGTTCCCTACAGAATGTGACACCTGAATCCCCTTTAGTCTTTTTATAAGATATAGAAAGAAAATATGAGAACATATTTTGTTAAGTTCACAACATTTGCTGCAAGTTTCCAGGCCATTTTGTATTGGAAAAAGAACAATGATATAGTCCCATATCTAGCATTGACATTTGTTCTTTTTCTTCCAAACAAGCCATTACTTTCTATTTTTTCCCTTTCTATTCTCTAAACTAGGTAACAATTTGCTTGTTTTTAATTGTCACATATGTTCTCATACCAACATGGCAAATGTAACTTGAGTAAAAGCCAAACCTGAAAATCCCTTTTCCCTCTTCCTGTAAATCCACACAGAACTGAATTTGGAGATCTTTATAAAGGTTTTTTCTGAGTTTGTGTTCTGCATTTATTTCTAAAGTTATCAGCTTACTATTCCCCAAGATTAGAAGAGAATAGGGATTTACTTTCAGCTACTTGTCATATTCTGAATATTCTGAGATAAATATTGTACATGGAGGCAGAAAATGTAGTGTTTTAGATATGAAAATTTACCTGTGAAGTAGTATTTGTCCTCCATATCCTATTTTGTCATTGGTTTCTATATGAAATTGTCAACTTTTTCCCCAAAATAGGATTTTTCTTCCAAGCCTTGATAAAATCATGAGAAAGAAAACAACCATACCTTTAAAAATCACACTTAAAGAACAAATATTTAATCAGTTAATACCAGTCAAAATGTCACAACATATGAATGTAAAGCAGCAGAGTTTTTTCCCATTTATAAAAAACAACTTAAAGCTCTAAAGAGGAAAAAAAACTAAGAGTTTAAGGGTACAGAATTCACTGAACTAGAATGCCAAAAGTTTATATCCACATTCCATTCTCCTATTCAACTCCCTCACTAATACTCTGTAACAGAAGAACACTATTTGGAGTGATCAAGCATTAATAGGAGCTGAGAGGGGAGGTAGATATCTATTTCAAGCTTACCGTTTGACTGGTGTTATGCTCAGAATATTTTATTTCATTCCAATAAAGCCTGATAAGATTTTGTCCAATTTACAAGTCAGGAAATGAGTCTCGGATGTTAAGCAACTTGTTTATAGTCACACAGCTAGCAAATGGCAGATTAAAGCCAGATATATCTGATTTCAAGGTTTATGCATTCCAGTGAGTTTAATATGTCTCCAAGCTTTTTAGGTATGATAACCATTTCCCCCTAGCTGTTAATTATTTTATTATATAAGAACAAAAAGGGTCTAGAATGTTACCCTACTGTGTCTTCCTATTTTCAGTCTAACTCTCAAACATTATACCTTGTAGAGTTTCTGTGTTCACTTTCAAAGCTGAAAAGAGTATTTGAAATGAGTGGCACTTAACACAGCTTTCAGATAATATGGTTTGAGTTACTGTACATTGGACAATGAAAATCTAACTTGTAAAATATTCTTCTTTATGTATCAGTGTAATGTGGAAAGGCAAAACTCAATTTAAAAAAGAAAAATATATTTCTGGTAAAAACCTATGTACAGAGTATTGATAAGCTTTTGGAAAGCATGTTCTTTGGATGTATCTGGGTGTCAGAGCTTCTCTAGCTGTCAAGATTGGAGATTCAAATTTGAGGAGTCATCAACAGGCAGATCATATTTAAAGCCATGAAACAGGATGGATCACCTTAGCTTAAGGTGTTAATAAAGAAGGAGACAGAAGACAGAGGTCTGAAACAGAAACTCATGATAATTCATTTATAATGTTCCAGATTTCTCAGACTGTTTCCTCAACACACACAGACAATGATAGTAGCTGTACTTTTAGTATGTGGTTGAATGTTAGACATTGTGCATACTAATGTAACATCATTGGTAAAAGTGAGGTTACTAATAGGTACAAAGTCTTGATCAGGGCTGTTGGGAAACATTTAGTGTCACACAGAAACAATATAACACTCATTTTACATAACACTGGGGCATAGTAGTTACCAGTTTTACCTGTGGCACCAAATTACTTGGGTTTGAATCCCAAATCCACTATATCTAACAAGTATTACTGGGCAAATTACTTAATTTTGGTTTCCCTCGGTTTCTTTGTTTATATAATAATGGTATCTGCTTACTAAGGTTTTTATAAGGACTAAATGATATAAAATATGTAAAATATATGGGAGTTCAATAAATGTTCACAAGTATTATATGAGAATTGGGTAACTCTGAACAGATCCTAGCAGTTTTCTTTTTCAAGCATCCCACCACCCTTCAGGGATCCTCTCTAGGGGCTCACCACTTCACAAGGCAGCCATTTCTATATTGGAAAGCTCTCAGTGACAGTCACTTCTTCACTTTGGTCATTGTTTTGCACTCCAGAGAGCTGCAGAATAAGCTTTCTCTTCTATATGATGAGTCTTTAAACCCTTGAAGCAGCTTCCATGTGCTCTTTCATCTTTTCTTCATTGGGCAAAGGACACCCTGCTCCTTAAAGTATTCTGTGGACAAAATAAATTTCAGACTTCCTAATCTACAGATATTATCACTTACCAAAGTTCTTTTTAAAACTCATCCTTTAAAATATTTTAAAGACACCCAAAGAGCTTGTTATAGTGCAAATGTAACCTACATCTAGTGGGAGCTGAGAGGGACAAAGCAAAACAACAAGGCCATTATGTGTTTGTGAGGCTTTTAGGCTTGACAACTGTTAAAATCATAAAAGCAAAGTAGCTTAATTATTCTGCTAAGTGCAAAGCTAAAGTAACTTCTCTAAAATGTTTTCCTAACTTGAGCAGAACTCACCTGGCCCTTCAATAGGCATACCTATTTATAAATAAATGGTTTCAACATGTGGGTCCTAACACATATATGAGAATTACTCTTTCAGTTTTGGAGTGGCTTTTCATTAAATGTATCCTAGGTGGACACATGTGAAGAGCCATAATCCATTATTTATTTTGTGCATTTCTATTGGGCCTGTTGCCATAGTAACCAACTCAGACTGAGATGAGACAATAAAAAAAAAAGCTTAGAAAGATCACAGTACCAGCCAATACCTTGAGTCATGATTATTGTACTATGATGAAAATGACAGTTGATGATGTTCTACTGAAACAAATGATGAATCAGGATCATAAAGGCCTGTGGAAAAACATATTGTAAGGAAAAACTGCTGAGCTGCATATGAGAAAACCTCATTCCAACAACTGGCTCTGTGGTTCACTAGCTATGCAACCTGCTATATTGTTTAAACTGATACTTAGTTGCCATATTTGAAGACCTGAAATAATATCTGCTGTACATCTAGTGTCATTAAGAAAAGCAAATGAAAGTTCTGCAAGCAGCTTTCCGTATGGTTGGGCAAAAATGAATATTCTGAAATATATTTACCTGCACTATTGTGCTTCATTTTAAGAGTACTTGTTTATAAAATGAGACAAAAAAATAGGCCTGAGTTTACAAAATTGTTGCATTATCACTCTTTAACAGTATGAGGTGGGACACCAAAAAACTGGAATTTATTTATAAAAAATTGTGTATTTGTGCTTACATGTTTAAACTTCAGTCACCTTCAAAGTACTCTCCATTTGATGCAATATACCTATCAAGATGTCTTTCCACTGCTCATAAGGTTTTGAACTCCTCAATTTTGATACCTTTTAGTGCTTCTGCCATTTTTTGGTTTCATTTCTTCCACATTGACAAAATGTTTCTGTTTGAAGACTTTTTTAATCCAGGAAAACAAGTGAAAAAGGTTGTTCAGGGAAAGATTGGGCAGATAGGGAGGGTGGGGCATGGGGGTCATTCTGTTTTTGGTCAAAAACTGCTCAGCACAGTGTGGGCAGGTGGGCTCATAAATCACCCATGGTGGATTTAGGAAGATGGCAGCCAAGTAGGTGGAAGCTGAGTCTACTTGCTCTTCCTCCCAACTTGGACACTTGACTGATGTTCTAAAAAATAAACTGAACATTCAATGGAATCTTAGCTGATATAAAGTTTGGAAGCCAAAGAGAACAGAAGATGCTTCATTATAGGTGGTGAGGAGATTTTACAGGTGGAAAGGGAAATACCCCATGCATGGGCATCTGCAGCTGTGGAGAGTCTGGTCAGAGATCACAGCTCTGTGGCGGACTCCCCTCCCAGGGAAGGGAACTGCCAGATCCAGGCCCAGAGCAACTTGGATACAAAAATTTGGGGAGATCCAAACTACACACAAATTTGGGGAGATCCAGGCTACACATACACACAGCAAGCAGCATGCCTATAGCTGCAGTGGCAAACACCCACTGTGAGAGTGTCGGAGAGATACAGGCATTCTATCTGCATCTGGGTTGAGAGGAGGCTGGACACCATGGCCAACTGTGACTGTGAGAGACTCTTAACTTTTTGGAGAGGTAGTATGTATGGAAAGCTTAACAGTGCCTCATTGCTGCAGTGGGAGGGCCCAGAGAAACTTTTTAAAAGGGGAGCTAGAATTTCTGGGCAGGAACCTCACACACAGCTGCCCTGCCAGCAAGGGGAAAGGATTGAGGATATGGTTTGCTCCCATTCAGTGCAATGTGCAGATTGATTGGAGAGATGCACAGTGAGGGGATTTCTTGGCCCCAGCCCAGTGCAGTTAGCAAGGTGGAGGCTGCACAGAGTGGAGAATTCAGGGCTCTGTCTGCTGTGACAGCAGTGGGCTGGGAACTGGAAGGGCAGGAGGTGAACACCTGAGATTATTTAAAGCTGGGCAGAGCCTCCTCTCCTGGAGGATATAAAACCTCTGGGAAGGGAAGGTCAAAACCAGCCTTCACCTACTGCAGGATTGAAAGCACCACCAATAGGAAAAGCTCTGCAAAACAGGCAGGTAATGCTCAAGAACCCACTGCAGGGTGCATTTCCACAAGAGAAAGACAGCCAGAGGAATGTCTAAAGGACCCATTTTGAACTTCTGTCAGGGAGACAAAATACACTGGTTCCTAGGGCCCTGTTTCACTGAGGCCAGCAAAGCAGGGAGACTGGGAATTGTTGCAGCAAGGGCAATAAGGGCCCCACCCAGCATTGGCCCACACACAGAGCTCCTGTGAATACCAAACAGGAAAAGCTGACCCTCTTATACAAATTGGTCTCTTCCTTGAAACAGAAAGCTAATTCATCTGAAAATATACATTATTGGAAATAAGGTGGGAGAGACCAAGACCAGTGGTGCAGGAGTAAGGGGAACACAACCACAATTTTCTGAGAAGAATGTACAGTGCCTCCCAAGGGAGACCTTGGGTTCTACCTTTCTGAAAACAACAGGAGATCCCTCTAGAGGCAGGTGAAGGTGATACAAGCAGTGTTTCCAGAATTTGGGTGTCTCACTCCAGGACCTTAAGCTGATAAAAAACCGGAGACAGATGCAGAAAGAGAAGGTGACCACCAAAATTCTCAGATGAATTTCATCTCGTTCTTCTTCATAATTTGTGTTTTTTTCTGCCTTTCATAGTCTTTTAATATTTCTTCTTTTGTTTCAATTGTATTCCAACTAATTTACTTTTTTATTCTTTTAATTTATATTATATTTTATGT
>CM052552.1:5650530-5660557 GCA_028533065.1 Trachops cirrhosus | reverse complement strand
AAATGGAAAAATTTCTAGAAAAATATAATCTTCCAAAACTCAATGAAGAAGAAGCAGAAAGCTTGAACAGACCAGTAACAGCAGATGAAATTGAAGCAGTTAACACAACATTCCAGGAACACAATAGCCTTGGACCTGATGGTTTCACAGGGGAATTCTACAAAGCATTTAAGGAAGAGCTAACCCCTATCCTTCACAGACTATTCCAAAAAATTGAGAGTGACAGAAGACTCCCAAACTCTTTTTATGAAACCAGCATCATCCTAATTCCAAAACCAGATAAAGACACAACAAAGAAAGAAAACGTCAGGCCAATATTGTTAATGAAGATAGATGCTAAATCTTCAACAAAATATTGGCAAAATGCATCCAACAATACATTAAAAAGATCATACACCATGACCAAGTGGGATTCATCCTGGGGATGTAAAGATGGTACAATATTCGCAAATCAGTACATGTAATACATCACATAAACAAAAGCAAACAAAAAATTATATGATCATATCAATAGATGTGGAAAAATCATTTGATAAGGTACAGCACCCGTTTATCATAAAAACACTCAGCAAAGTGGAAGTAGAGGGAGCATTCCTCAACATAATAAAGGCCATATATGACAGACCTACAGCCAACATCATGCTCAATGGGCAAAATCTAAAATCTTTTCCACTAAGATCAGGAAGAAGACAAGGCTGCCACTTTCACCACTTCTATTCAATATAGTATTGGAAGTTGTAGCCACAGTGATGAGACAAGAAAAGGAAATAAACAGCATCTAAATAAGAAAACAGGAAACAATACTGTCACTGTTTGCAGATGACATGATAGTGTACATAGAAAATTCTATAGAATCCGCCAAAAAAAACTGATGGACCTAATAAACAAATTTGGCAAAACAGCAGGATATTCAGAATATTTTGTATACCAACAATGAAACAGCATAAGAAGAAAGCAAGAAAAAAATCTCATTCAATATAGCAAAAAGAAAATTAAAAAACCTAGGAATAAATCTAACCAAGGAGGTAAAAGACCTATATTCAGAAAACTACACAACACTGAAGAAAGAAATCAAGGAAGACACAAACAAATAGAAATATATACCGTGTTCATGGATTGTAAGCATTAACATCATCAAAATGTCCATACTACCCAAAGCAATCTACACATTCAATGCAATACTTATTAAAGTACCAATGGCATATTTCACAGACATAGAACAAACACTTCAAAAATGTATATGGAACCATAAACAACCTGAATAGCTGCTGCAATTTTGAGAAAGAAAAGCAAAGGAGGAATGACCACAATACCTGTTACCAAACTTTATTACAAGGCAACTGTAATCAAAACAGCCTGTTACTGGCATAAAAACAAGCACATTGAGCAATGGAACAGAACAGAGAGCCAAGAAATAAACCCAAGTCTCTATGGTCAATTAATATTTGAGAAAGTGGGCAGCAACATAAAATGGAGTAAAAACAGCCTCTTCAACAAATGGTTTTGGAAAGAAACAAGCAAAATATAGCCAAAGACACTGAAATAGAGGACAGGCTCACATTGACTAGAGGGGAGAGTGGAAGGAATTTCAGGGGAACTTCAGGGGAGAATGGGAAGGGTTTATAGGAACAAATATAAAGGACATATGGACAAAAACCAGGGGGGTTGGAAATGGGAGGGAGGAAAACAGGGATGGGTGGGTTGGCTGGAATGGGAGTAAAGGATAGAAACTGTACTTGAATAATGATTAAAAATAAATTAAAAAAAAACAAAACACAAATGTTTTGGGGAGAACTGGAAAAGCTACAGGCAAAAAAATGAAACTTGAACACCAACTTACACCACACAGAAAAAAAAATTGAGGTGGATAAAAGATTTAAATATAAGTCACGACACTATTGAAGTCCTAGAGGAGAACACAGGCAGGAAATTTTCAGATATTTCATGCAGCAACATGTTTACTGATATGTTCCACAGAGCAAGGGACATAAAAGAAAGCGTATACAAAAGGGATCTCATCAAAATAAAAAGCTTCTGCACAGCTAAACAGTATTAAACTAAGAAGAGAACCAACTGCATGGGGAAACATATTTGCCAATGACACCTCAGACAAGGATTTAATCTCCAAAATATATAAAGAACTTGCATGACTCCACTCTAAGACAAGCAGCCCAATTAAAAAATGGGCAAAAGTCTCGAACAGACACTTCTCCAAGGCAGACATACAGAGGATCCAGAGACAAATGAAAACATGCTCAATATCACTAGCTATCAGGGAGATGCAAATTAAAACCACAGTGAGTTACCACTTCATGCTAGTCAGAATGGCCATCGTAAACAAAGCAAGAAACAACAAGTGTTGGAGAGGTTGTGGAGAAAAAAGGACCCTAGTGCACTCTTGGTGGTGTTTCAGACTGGTACAACCTCTATGGAAAACAGTATGGAATTTTCTCAGAAAACTAACAATGGATCTGCCTTTTGACCTGCCAACTCCACTCCTCGGGTTATATCCTAGGAATCCTGAAACACCAATCCAAAGAACCTATGCACCCCAATGTTCATAGCAGCACAATTTACAATAGCCAAGTGTTGGAAGCAACCTAGGTGCCCATCAGTAAATGAATGGATCAAAAAACTTTAGTACATTTACACAATGGAATTCTATGCAGCAGAAAGAAAGAAGGAGCTCCTACCCTTTGAGGCAGCATAGATGGAACTGGAGAGCATTATGCCTAGCGAAATAAGCCAGGCAGTGAAAGACAAATACCATATGATCTAACCTTTAACAGGAACCTAAACAACAAAACAAAGAAACAAGCAAAATATAACTGAAGACACTCAAATACAGAACAGGATGACAGTGTTCAGAGGGGAGAGGGGAGGGAATTTCAGGGGCAAAGGGGAAGGGTTTACAGGAACAAGTATAAATGATACATGAACAAAAACTAAGGGCAGGTGAAAATGGGAGTGAGGTGTGGACGGCTGGGTGGGTGTGCTGGGATGAGTGTAAAAGATAGAAAATTGTACTTCAACAACAATTAAAATAATATTACCAAAAAAAGCAAAGATAAACAAGGTTGACGAACCTTTAATCAGTCTCATCATTAAAAGAAAGAGATAACACACGCACATAAATAAAATCAGAAATTAAAGAAAAGAAATAAAAACTGGCACTAAAGAAATACAAAGGATTGTAAGAAAATATTATACAAACTATATGCCAACAGTATGTGAAACCTGGATGAAATGGATAAGTTCCTAGAAACATACAATCTTCGAAAACTAGTCAGGACGAATCAGAGAATCTGAAAAGAAACTTTACACTTAGTGAAATTGAAGCAATAATCAAAAAACTTCCAACAAACAAAAGCCATGGACTAGATGGCTTCACAGGTGAAACTTACCAAACATTTCAGGAAAAACTAACAGCTATCCTCAAATTACTTCAAAAAATTCAAGTGGAGGGAAGGCTCCCAAGGTCATCATTGTACAAGGCCAGCATTAGCCTAATTTCAAAATAATATCAAGACACTACAAAAAAAATTACAGGCCAATAACCCTGATGAACATACAAACTAAAATCCTCAATAAAATAATAGCAATCTGAATACAACAATGCATCAAAAATATCATACATCATGATCAAGTGGGATTTATTCCAGGAATGCAAGGTTGAACTACATTCACAAATTAATATATGTAATTCACCACATAAACAAAATGAAGGATAAATACCACATGATCATATCAATAGATGCTGAAAGAACATTTAATAAAATTTAGCACCAATATATGGCAAAAACTTTCAGCAAAAGTGGGAATACAGGGAACATACATAAACATAATAAAGACCATATATGAAAAACCCACTGCCAGCATCATCCTTAATGGACAACTACTACAAGTGTTCTCCTTAATATTGGGAACAAGGTAGGGATGCCTGCCTTCACCCGTCTTATTCAATACAGTACTGAAAATCCTAGCCACAGCAATCTGACAAGAAGAAATAAGGAACATACAAATTGGAAAGGAGCAAAACTATCTTTATTTGCAGTTGACATGACATTGTACTATAGAAACCCAAAGATTCCACCAAGAAACTACTAAGTTGATAATTCATTCCAGCAAAGTGGCAGGATACAATATTAAGATCCATAAATCAGTTGCATTTTTATATGACAATAACAAACTAACAGAAAAAGATATTAAGAAAGCAACCCCATCCACAACTGCTTTCAAAAGAATAAAATGCACAAGAATAAACCTAATCAAATATTAAAGGACCTGTACTCAGAAAATTATAAGACATTGCAGAAAGAAATCAAAGAAGATACAAATAAGTTGGAAGCATATGCCATGTTCATGGATGAGAAGAATTAATTAACATCATTGAAATGTCCATACTACCAAAATCAATCTATAGATTCAATGCAATTCTTATCAAGATTCCAGTGATGATTTTCACAGAAGTAGAAGAAACATTTCAAAAATTTATATGGAATGACCAAAGTCCCCATATAACAACAGCGATCCTGAGAAAGAAGAACAAAGTTGGAGGAATCATGCTAATACCAAACTGTACTATAAGGACATAATAATAAAAATAGCAGGTACTGGCATAAAAGCAGACATAGATCAGTGGAAGAGAAGAGAGAGCGCAGAAATAAACCCACACCATTATAGTCAACTAATATTCAACAGAAGAAGCAAGCACATACAATGGGCTAAAGACAGTTTATTCAACAAATAGTGTTGGGAACATTAGACAGATATGTGCAGAAAATGAAACTTGACCACCTTTTTACACCACACACAAGAATAAATTCATAATGGATTAAATACTTAAATATTAGAGCCAAAATCATAAAAATTCTAGAAGAAATCATAAGCACCAAAATCTCAGACATTGTTTATAGTAATGTTTTATCAGCTGTATCTCCCCATGCAAAGGAAACAAAAGAAAAAGGGAAAAAATGGACTATATCAAACTATAAAGTTTCTGCCCAGCAAAGGAACGCATCAACAAAATAAAAAGACAACCCACAGTATGTGAGAACATATTCATGGACACGTCTGATGAGGAGTTAATGTTCAAAGCTTACAAATAACTAGCAAAACTCAACACCAAACAGACAAACAACCCAATTAAAAATGGACAAAGGGCCCTGGCTGTTGTAGCTCAGTGGATTGAGCATAAAACAAAGGGTTGCTGGTTTGATTCCCAGTCAGGGCACATGCGAGCAACCACACATTGATGTTTCTCTCCCTCTCTTTCACCTTCATTTCCCCTCTATCTAAAAATAAATAAATAAAATCTTTTAAAAAATGGATAAAAGAGCTGCATAGACACTTCTCCAAAGAAGACATACAAGTGGCCAATACACATGAAAAGATAGTTAATGTCACTAATCATCAGAAATGCAAATTAAAACCACAGTGAGATATCATTTCACACCTGTCAGAATAGCTATCACCAATAAGTCAGTGAACAACAAGTGCTGGCAAGGATGTGGAGAAAGGGGAACTCTTTTGCCTTGTTGGTGGGAATGCAGATTGGTATAGCCACTGTGGAAAGAAATATGGAGATACCTCAAATAATTAAAAATGAATCTGCTTTTTGACCCAGAGATCCCACTTCTGGGAATATATTCCAAGAAAGCCAAAACACCAACTTGAAAAAAACATAAACATCCCTATATTGATTGCTGTGTTATTTACAATCACCAAGATATGGAAGCAGCCCAAGTGTCTTTCAGTAGGTGAATGGATAAAACAACTATGAGACATTTACACAATGGAATACTACTCAGCCATAAGAAGAACGTTTTATGCTTTGTGAAAGTATGGATAGTCCTAGAGAACATTCAGCTAAATGAAATAAGCCAATCAGAGAAAGACAAATACCATGTGATTTCACTCATATGTGGTATCTAATGAACAAACTGAACTAACAAGCAAAATAATGACAGACTCATAGATAGAGAACAGGATGACAGCTAAAGGGGAGGAAAGATAAGGGGTGGAGCAAAAGGAAAAAGGACTTATGTACATGGACAACAGTGTGATGATTGCGGTAGTAAGGAGGGGTATAATGGGACTAAATGGTAATGGAAAAATACAATATAAATTTTGAAAAATTGCTAACTGAATAAAGACTCTCTTAAAACTCTTCATTTCTTTCCCTTCCTCACTCTGACAAATACCAAATTCCTTACTATGGTTTACAAAGTACTTCTAGATCTGGTTCTCATTTACTTTTCTAGCCTCATTTTTTGCCACTTCAGCAATGCACATTAGTTTCAGTTCCTTAATATTCTATGCTCTCACTCACTTCCAGTGGAGTACTAGTAAATTACCTGGAAGTGAGGGTGGATAGATATATAGGAAAGAAAGTCCCTGGTTTGTAACATTTCCTGATTTCTGCAGGACAACTGCTACCATGACCTGTACCAAGCTATAAATGCCTTTATAATTTGCTTGCAAAATAATTCCACCACAGTACTGCTTTTTTTTTTTTGCCTAGGGTATTTCTCTTAGCCCTAATATCTCATAATTATTCTTCAGGTCTCAGTTATGATATAATTTAGATTCCTGCAGTAAGTCCTCTGTCTCTCATTGATGAGTAGGAAGTCCACTGTTTGTGCTGTTGTAGAGTCTTTGCTTCTCTTCTTGTCTTTTATTATGTTGCAACTATCTGTTTACTCTTCTGTATTCCCCAATTGCCTACAAGCTTAAGCAAGGCAAGGAATATTTAATTAAGGAATTCCTAACACCTTATTCAAAAATTTTCTGGTATATAGTAAGTAGGTCAATAAATACTTGTTCAATTAATTAATAACTTGCTTACATTATCTTAAACTCATATTATTTCATTACACTATGACAAATTAGTAATAGTACTAAAAAGAATGTAATATTCTAATTGCTAAAAATCAAAATAATATAACAACAAACATTCTATCAAAGAATAAGTGTTTTATTTTTATCATTATTGTTATATTTTATTATTGGTTATTGTTAATCTCTTACTGTAATTAATTTTTAATTATTTAGTTTAATTTAATTTTTTCCATTGCCATTTAATCCCTGTGAACCCCTCTACCTCCCCACAATCACCACACTGTTGTCCGTGTCCATGAGTCCTTTTTCCTTTTGGCTCAATACCTCCACCTTCAACCATCCCACCTTAGCCATCACCCAACTCTGTATCTCTGAGTGTATCTCTATTTAGTTTTTTAGTAAGTGGGTTTTTGTTACAAACAAAATCATGGTCATATGTCTATTATTTAAAACTTAATTTAAGAATTTGCTAGAATTAAGTGCATCCCAGGTACTGAAAATTATAGTATTAACAGGTTATCCTAAGGTTTCTGGTCAATATGTGTACTAAGTACATAGTACTTGAGAAATTTGTGGTGAGTTGAATAATTAAGCCAGTAGAATGAATGCTTCCTTGAAGTAAACAGGTTACTGGACTGGTGGTATCCTTCCTCCAGGATGTTCCAATAAACCAGTTTTGTTTTATTGCATAAAGTCCAGACATAAACTATTATAATGAGAAGAATCAAAAGAACTATGAACCAAGAAGTTACAGTTGTTCATGGGCCAACTAGACAGTCAGTTCATGTGAGAAGTGAACAGTAATCAAGGAATAGTGTGTATGAAGAGGACAGTGAGCTTCAAGAGGCTAGCGTGGTTTCTCTTACCCAATTGCAGTGATGCAGATGAAAAAAAATATTACTCAGGTGAAATACAAGTTCTACTTTATTAGAAAGATGCAGAAGTTCTGCCATTGGGATCTCCTAGAATCTGGGTGATATGCAGCAGTAGTAGCCTCTGGATGATGATCATGATTAAGTACAGAGTTATTAGATCTTGAAAGACCCTCAGAAAATGTTGGTTGCATTACGGTTGTGGATAATACTTTTCTGTTACTCTATTGTGGATGGAAAATCAAGCCACTCTTTTTTTTTTCTGATCAAAATAACTTTCTTTATTAGAGATTTAAGCCACTCTTATTTTAGGTTTTATATCTTCAGCTAGGTCTCTGTAGATTTAGAATAAATAATAGAGAACCTTTGTTCTGCGGTGCTTTGTGCTAGAACCTGTGTAGGTACACACAAAACTCTGGTTCATAAACTAAGAGATGTATCACTAGGCCTTTATAGCATGTTTTTAGCATCAATACAGCACAGTGTTCTGAAAGTGAAACCATGAAATTTGCACCTTTGACTTTTCATCACACAGAAGGTAAAGTTCTTTAGTGTCTGGGTCCTCATCATTTGCAGATGTAACTTTGAGATATACATTAGTGAGGATCAGCTCCTGGAGAGCGCAAGTAATGCCTCTCATTGCTTCTTTATTTTCATGCTGCCATCCTCACTTTCAAAATTGTGCATCACACAATTCATTGTCGTTTCATGCCCTATGTACCAAAATCTAGAGCAGTAGCTGAAACTTAAGAGATCAGGTGGAGAATACAAAAGGCTCATGTCACTACCACCACCAGAAACACTTCTGAATCTGCCTGCCTGCCAAGGGAGAGGAGACCTTGCAGGAGATGATACTGAACCCTCTATCAATCTGTCCAGGGAGCATCTGAGAGAATTGGGACCCTTCAAGAATTGGGACTCTGCTCTGATTCTTGAAGAAGTGGATAGCTCAAGCAGGTTTACTCTTTTCTATATATTTGAAAGCACCAGGTTCAGCTGTGGGCAGCAGGGAGTCAAACAGACTATTCTTGGATCTACCCCCATGTCTCTGAGGAAGCCACAGCCAGCATTGTGTGTGAGTTGGAATGCAGTATCCTGAAAGTTGCTTACTGCTACCTTGCATGGCTCACCTCAGGAAGTTTAACAGCACTGCCTCTAAGCACAGATTGAAACAAATAAATTAATCTCTGCCACTTTTTACTGTCAAATAAAACAAAATGTTCTAAGCTCTCCCTTTTGCTTACCATAAACTTAATGTGTGGCACATTAATAATTGAGCTTTCTTGCACTAGGATTGCCTCTCCTATTCTGTCTAGTTTACACATAAAGGGTCTATGTAGTGCCACATCTTCTGTCTTGGTCATATATTCATGTATCCAGTTAAAGGTAAACCATTTGAAGAAGATTAACAAATGGTGTCTCTTCCTGTTTTCCCTTTCCCATTCATGTCTATATTTTGTTTTTAGATTAACTGTACCCAATGCCCCAACCATAACCAAGCCCCAAATATCTACCTATTTGCAAGCCATTTGTTTATTTGTGACTCAGGAAAATGTGCTTTCATAAACTTGTTGCTGAACTAGCCAGATGATAGGATGAAAGGGAGAGAAGGAAAAAAATACATGAAGTAGCAAGGACAAAAAACAATGTGGGAGATAGTTGAAAGTGAAATACAATAGCCCTCCCTTATCCAGTTTCAGTTACCTGTGGTCAACTGTGCTCCAAAAATATAAATTGAAAAATTTCATGCATAAATGATTTATAAATTTTAAATACACATCATTCGGAGTAATGTGATGAAATTTCACAGCACCTCATTCTGTCCTGCCAGGAATGTAAATCATCTCTTTGTGCAGCACATCGATGCTGTAAATGTACTACATGCAAGTTCACTGACTTTGTAGCTATCTCAGTTATCAGATTGACTGTTGCTGTTTTGCAGCATTTGTGTTCAAGTAACCTTTATCTTACTCAATAATAATCCTAAAGGGCAACAGTTGTGATGCTGGCAATTTATATTCCAAAGGGAAGCTGTAAAGTGCTTTGTTTAAGTGAAAAGTTGAGTGCAGTACATTAAGATGGTTTGATGGGAGAAAGAATATTCACATATTTTTCTCTAACAGTATATTCTTATAATTGCCCTATTTTATTATTATGATTGTTAATCTATTACTGTACCTAATTTATAAATAAACTTTATCATAGTTATGTATGTATAGGAAAAAATAGTATATATAGTGTTTTGTAGTCCATGGTCAGAGACATCCACTGCAGTTCTTAGAACATATTCACCATGGAGAAAATAGGACTACTGT
>CM052552.1:5609633-5624569 GCA_028533065.1 Trachops cirrhosus | reverse complement strand
CAAACCTTCCAGACCTGTCTAGCCATTGAAAGCAGCGAACCATGTATTTTCTTTTTTTTTTTTTTTTGCCTCCTTCCCAAGCACATGCTTCTATCTACTTCATTTGATGAACCATACAGAATCTGCTTAGACCAAATAAGATCAAAGTCCTTCATCTTATCATAATGGCCTCTAATCACTCACAGTAAACATTACACCTGAGGTAAGAATTATTTGTAATGTATCTGAAAAAATCTGTTACTTATCCATTCCCAATTTTTCCCAAGTCTGAATGTATTTAAAAGGAAAAAGAAGAGATTTTGAGATAACTAAATGACATATATTTCTTAAGACTCTTTTAGCCCTGACTGATGTGGCTCAGCTGGTTGTGCATCATCATGCAAAGCAAAAGATCACTGGTTCAATTCCTGGTCAGGACACATGCCTATATTGTAGGTTTGGTTTCTGGTTGGGCTGCATATGAGAGACAACTGATTGATGTTTCTCTCTCACATTGATGTTTCTTTCCCTCTCTTTCTCTCTCCCTCCCCCTCTCTCTCTAAAAAAAGACTAAAGATGAATTTAAATTGTGCAATAAGGAATGGATGATTAAAACATTAAAGGGTTGTAAACTTGAGGCCTCAACTAAATTAAGTAGAGCACAGGTGTTAAATGAATGAGCACATACAAGTCATATTATTATGTTGTTATTTTATTGTTGTTCTGACATTTGTCCCACTTTTCCCATTGCTCTCCCCTTCCCCGCATCCCTCTGCTCCCACAGTCAATCCCCACGCTGTTGTCCATGTCCATGGGTCCTTTTTACTTGTTCTTTAACTAGGCCTTTCCCCTTCTTTATTCCCTTTCCCCCTCCTCCCTCGCCTCTTGTCCCTGTCAGTTTATTCCTTGTTTCCATGCCTCTGGTTCTATACTGGGCCTAACCCTGCAAGGACCAATGCTTCTGTTTAAATTTATTTTTCATTTGTTTGTTTGTGGCTAGGATTTGGTGCTTTCATTGCATTATTATTTTTTTAATGGGTAATTTCAAAAAATTGAAGATTGGATTTTTTGGAATAGTTTAGATAAGTTTCATTACAATGTATTGAACTGTTAGGTATTAAGCCTAGATTCAAAATGTCAGAGTACCAGAAGTCATACATACTTCACTTGTTTTATTTGAGGGATACATTGCAACCATAAATGCATGCAGAATGAAAAATTCAACACATTTAAGAAAAACATTGAAGACCTATACCAAATAAATGTACTTTACCTTCAATTGTAATAATAAAGAAGATAACCAATCTGTGTCAACTTTGGGGATAGTTATAAAACTTGTTTAGCTCTTGAATATTGTCTTCTTGTCCATTCTTTTCACAAGTTATACCATCTGATCTATAAAGGAAGATCACAGAATCAAATTAACCTGTTTAATGCCTTATCATCATCATTTTCCACTAACTCCAGGCTCATGTTTAACTATAAAATCTATTCCCACTCTATTTACTTTGCAGCTATGTCAACAATCTGTTCAGAATATTAAATTCTCAAGCTATAAATACTGTAACAATAAAAGTAGTACATTTCATTGAGAATTACAAATTTTTCCTCTGGTTGGAGATAGTCTTAAATAATGCTCATAGGAGTGGGATGCTGGAATTGCCTACAGTGTTACGAGAAAATTTGTATTAAAAGGCACAGCAATATATTAAACAGCAATTCATATATATGTATATATATATAAACAGCAATTCATATATATATCCAGTTGCTAAATAACATTGTCTAAGTACCAAAGCCAGGAACTCACTTTCTTGAAAAATTAGTTTCATTGGACTGAGTTTCTGTCATCTTCCTATTTCTCATTAAGTGAAAGAAAAGAATGTGCAACAGGTGGCTCTCCTTTGGATGTAGCTTGACTACCTTTCTGCAAAATTGATTGTTGAATCAAAATACAACGTCATTGTTTTGCTTTCCAGAAATCTTACTGTTGTTCTTAGCCTCTTTTTGACATGCCAGCAGTGTTCTGAACATCATCTTCCACTTCTTATACATATCACAATCTACCATAGTATGCTCTTTCATTAAAACTATAACTCTTCAGATTGAAAAAAAGTGTCACATGCCTGGTGTGTTTATAATGGCTCACAGTGATGTTCCTGAGGACTATTGAGATATAAGTAGCTTATCCACCCCCACACCATCAGATACACACATACACACACACAGCTATACTGCCAAAGAGCCTGCTGCCTTTGTGTTTAGAGGCCTCCTGCGAATTGAAAATGCAATGGCTGTTAGACAGAAGATGAAAAAGCATACAACAATATGATGTCAATTATCTTTTTTGCCACCGACCTTTTTTGGCATCAGAGTCTCCACCATTTTTTTCCCTTTCTTGGACTACTCATGTTTTCTCCATGGCTTCTGTTTTGTTTTGTTTTTGTTTGTTTTCTTTTAAAGATTTTGTCCCCAGAAAATTGACTTTTCTCAACTGATTAAATTTATTATCTATTGATGAATGAACCAATCACAGACCTGCTCTTGACTGTTTGCTACGTTCATTCTTGCTTATTGTATAAAGGTTATTTCTTGACTATAAGAGGCATTTTTTCCAGCACTGCTTTGAATATTTGAGGTAGCTTGACATCTGTAAAGCATTCTTGTACTTTCAAACTTATTCCTTCTTGATATTTATTCCTTCCCATCTATTGCAGATATTTGTTATAGAGATATTTATGTCCAAACAATGTTTAATAAGTTGCATATTATACTAAAAAGCAGCTAATAGTTTTTGAAATATCTGGGTCCATATAGTTATTTTCTTGAATTTTTCAAGGGCTTTCTAAATTTAAAGAAGAAAAGAGTTTATAGTTCACCTCTGCAAAAAAAAAAAAACAAGTATATCAATAAAATTGATATAGTTGATGAGTGGTTTTAGTAACTCATATTCCTTAATTCTAGTCTCACTGTCAAATTAAGAAATAAATGTAACTACAAGCAGCTTATTAGATTGATTATTAGTTTTAAATTTTTTACATTGTAATTAAGCCAAATAAGTATTTTTTGAACATGTATTGTATATCTATCACAGAATATTGGTAGGAATTGCTATAGATCAAAAATAAGTTGTCTGGCAGTGAGCTCAGAGAGAAAACTAAAATTTACTTGAAGTGTTGAATCATCTAGATTCTGTTCTAATTATGCAGCTAAGATTTATAGATAACTACACTAAATAGGATCTAACTAATTGTGACTCAATAATCTTAGGAGCAATATGGGTGATGAAAAAAGTATTGGATTTGGATCTAGATATCTGACTTTCATTTGCTACTTTTTTATGATTTCAAATTCCTTTTTTTTTACTTTTTCCCCCATTGTTCTTCAAGTACAGTTGTCTCCATTTTGCCACTTCCACTCCCCCTCAACCCACCCATCCCTGCCTCCCAGCCTTGATTCTACACCCTTTGGCTTTGTTCAATGGTCCTTTATACATGTTCCTTGACAACCCTTCCCTTGTCCTTATTATCCTTCTCCCTCATTCCCTCTGGTTATGATCTCTTCTTTATTTTAATGTCTCTGTTTATATTTTGCCTGCTTGTCTGTTTTGTTGATCAGGTTCCAAATATAGGTGAGATCATATGGTATTTGTCTTTCACCACCTGGCTTATTTCACTTAGCATAATGCTCTCCAGATCCATCCATGCTGTCGCAAAGGATAGGAGCTCTTTCTTTCTTTCTGCTGCATAGTATTCTACTGTGTAAATGTAATAGTTTTTTGATCCACTCATTTACTGATGGGCACTTGGGTTGCTTCCAACACTTGGCTATTGTAAATTGTGCTGCTATGAACATTGAGGTGCACAGGTTGTTTGGAATTGGTGTTTCAGGATACATAGGGTATAAATCCCAACAGTGAAGTCACCAGGTCAAAACGCAGTTCCACTTTTAGTTTTTTGAGGAAATTCCATACAGTTTTCCAGAGTGCCGGCACAAGTCTACATTCCCAACAACAGTGCATGGTGGTTCCATTTTCTCCACTTTCTCGCCAGTACTTGTTTGTTGATGTGTTTATGATGACCATTCTCACTGGTGTGAAGTGGTATCTGATTGTGGTTTTAATTTGCCTCTCTCTGATAGCTAGTGATACTGACCTTCTTTTCATAAGTCTCTGGGCCCTCTGTATATCCTCCTCAGAGAAGTGTCTGTTCAGGACCTTTGCCATGTTTTAATTTGGTTGTTTGTCTTCCTGGTGTGGAGTCATGTCAGTTCTTTATATATCTTGGAGATCAAACCCTTGCCTGAGGTATCATTGGCAAATGTATTTTCCCGTATGGTTGGTTCCCTTTTCATTTTGCTGATGTTTTCTTTGGTCATTCACACACTTCTTAATTTAATCAAGTCCTATTTGTTTATTTTTTCCTTTATGTCCCTTGCCCTAGGGGACGTATCAGTGAAAAAATTGCTGCATGGAATATCTGAGATATTCTCACGTATGTTTTCCTCTAGGACTTTTATGGTGTCATGACTTATATTTAAGTCTTTTACCCACCTTGAGTTTATTTTGGTGTATGGTGTAAGTTGGTGAATGAGTTTCACTGTTTTTGCATGTAGCTGTCCAGTTGTCCCAACACCATTTGTTGAAAAGGAGATTTTTACTCCATTTTATGCTTCTGCTCCCTTGGTTGAATATTAATTGACCATAGAGTCTTGGGTTTATTTCTGGAGTCTCTGTTCTGTTCCATTGTTCCACCTCTCTGTTCTTATGCCAGTACCAGGCTGTTTTGATTACCGTGGCCATATTATATAGTCTGATATCCGGTATTGTGATTCTTCATACCTTTTTCTTCTTTCTCAAAATTGGTGCAGCTATTCAGGGTTCTTCATGGTTGCATATAAATATTTGAACTCTTTGTTATATATCTGTGAAATATGTCCTTGGTATTTTAATAGGGATTGTGTTGAATCTGTAAACTGCTTTGGGTTTAATGGACATTTTGATGATGTTAATTCTTCCAATCCATGAACATGGTATGTTTTCTCACCCAAACAGTTCTAATGTTTTGGTTTTTGCTTATTTGTTTGTCTGTTTGTTAGTGTGAAAGAAGAAGAGAAAAGGGGAAAAAGAATGAAGAAGATGTGGGGCAAAGAAGTGTAATAGAGTTCTGACTACTCTTTAACACCATTCCATCAAAGAAGGGCTGAGATTCTCACAGAATCACTGACCTGGGATTTTTCCACTTTACTTCCAGTATAAGTTTCCTAGTTCCAAGGAGAATAATGAGGTGAAATGTAATCTCTGTCATAATGCCTTTCTTTCTCCTAATCCCAATGCTATATTGACAGTAGTTACATCATTGGAGAATGTCAGGTTGTTCCCACAGGAGAGTCCATGCTCATATAGTGTTGTGGTGTAAAACTCAAGCTTGATTCATGCAATGACTTTACAGAACTCTGCCTTTCAAGGCTTCCATAGATAGGACTACAGCAGATGATTGTACAGTCTGAAATTGAGAGTAGTTTTCTGAATACATTTTTGCTACTTACTCACTAAGTGTGACCCTTCATAGCAGAAACATTTTAAATGCCATTTTCATAAAGGATACACAATTTGTTTGCATAGTTTGTATTTTCAGAAACATCTTAGAATATATACAATTACAACTAAGTATGTGGACATTTGAAATAGTGTGCAGTTAAAATGTTCAAGGCATGCACAGACATGAGAGAGGCAGAAATATTTAAGCAATAAGAAGTGAGGAAGTATATTTGAGGCAAAATTAAGTAGCCATCCTTTTTATTTCTTCAGAAAAGAACAGAGAAGACATCTCAATATTTCTTCTAAGTAATCAAAGGATTTGGCATTTGTGGCCTCATAGCACAGATTATTACCTGTTATTTTTTATTGTTGTTCACTTACAGTTTCCCCACCTTTTTCCCACTCGCTCTCCACTGTCTTGCCACGCCCCCAATCCCACAGTCAATACCAAATCCTAAATCCAAGTCAATGACTCATCTATTGATGTTCCTTGACTTGACCCTTCCCTTTCTTTCTCCCATTACCCCTCCCACCCTCTCCTCTGGTCATGGTTAGTTTGTTCTTTATTTCCATGTCTTCAGTTCTATTTTGCTCATTTTATTGTTTTGTTGATTAAGTTGCACTTATAAGTGAAATCATATGATACTTGTCTTTCACCACCTAGCTTATTTCATTTAGCTTAAGGCTGGCTCTTCAGTTCCATCCATTCTGTAGTGAAAGGCAGGAATTCTTTCTTTCTGCAGCATAGTAACCTTGTGTAAATGTACCACAGTTTCTTGATTCACTCATTTACTGATGGGCACTTAGGTTATTTCCGGCACTTGCCTATTGTAAATTGTGCTAGGAACATTAGGGTGCATAGGTTCTTTTGAATTGGTGTTTCAGGGATTTTAGGGTATAATACCAGTAGTGGAATTGTGGGTCAAAAGGCACCTCCATTTTTAGTTTTCTGAGGAAATTCCATAGAGTTTTCCACAGTGGCTGCATCTATCTGCATTCCCATCTACAGTATACTAGGGTTCCCTTTTCTCCACATGCTCGTCAGCACTTCTTGTTTGCTGATTTGTTTATAATAGCCATTCTCACTGGTATGAAGTGGTATCTCATTGTGGTTTTAATTTGCATGTCTCTCATGGCTAGTGATGTTTAGCATTTTTTCATGTGTCTATGAGCCCTCTGTAAGTTTTCCTTGGATAAATGTTTGTTCAGGTCCTTAGCCCATTTTTTTAATTGGATTGTTTGTTTTCCTGGTGTGGAGTCATATGAGTTCTTTATATATCTTGGAGATCAAACCCTTGCCCAAGGTATCATTGGCAAATATCCTTTGCCCATATGGTTGGTTCCCTTTTCAATTTGTTGATGTTTCCTTTGGCCATGCAGAAGATTTTTACTTTGATGTAGTCCCATTTGATTCTTCTTTCCTTTATTACCTTGTCTTGGGGGGCATATCAGTGAAAATATTGCTCTGTGGGATATCTAAAATTTTCCGGCCTGTGTTCTCCTCTAGGACTTTTTATGTTGTCATGACTTATATTTAAGTCTTTTATCCATCTTGTGTTTCTTTTGATGTATGGTGTAAGTTGGTGGTCTTTTCTTTCTTTCTTCCTTCCTTCCTTCCTTCCTTCCTTTCCTTCCTTCCTTCCTTCCTTCCTTCCTTCCTTCCTTCTTTCTTTCTTTCTTTCTTTCTTTCTTCTTCTTTCTTTCTTTGTTTCTTGCCTGTATTTGTCCAGATCTCCCAACACCATTTATTGAAGTGGCTATTATTTTTTCTCCATTTTATACTTCTGCCCCTTTTGTCAAATATTAATTGAGCATATAGAATTGAGTTATTTCTTTTTAATTTGATGTAGTCCCATTTTTAACAGTCCTATTGATTATTCTTTCAACCGCCCTTTGTCTTTTCATTGGAGCATTTAATCAATTTACATTTAAGGTTATTATTGATAGGTACTTATTCATTGCCATTTACTCTCTTTGTACTTGTGTTCCTCTCTCTCTAACTCTTTTCCTTTATCTTCTTAAAGCAGCCCCTTTAGCATGTCTTGGAATCCTAGTTTGATGGAACTGTATTCTTTTAGCCTTCTTTTTTTCTGGAAATCTCCTTATTTTACCTTTCATTTTAAATGACAGCTTTACTGACTAGAGTAGTCTTAGCTGCAGACCTTTCCTTTTTATTACTTGGAATATGTCTTACCATTCTCTTCTGGCTTGTAGATTTTCTGTTGAAAAATCAGCTGTTAGCTTAATTGGAGATCCGTTCTATGTTACTGTCTGTTTCTCCCTTGCAGCCTTTAAAATTCTCTCTTTTTCTTGGAATTTTGCCATTTTACTTATGGTGTCTTGGTCGGGCCTCTTTGAGTTCATCTTGATAAGGATCCTCTGTGCTTCCTGAACTTGCATGGCTTTTCTCCTTTCCACGTTATGGAAGTTTTCTGTCATTAAATTTTTCAAGCAGGTTTTCTAAACCTTGCTCCTTTTCTTCTCCTTATGGTATTCTTATGATGCAAAAGTTAAGTTTCATGTTTTCTTGAAGTTTCCTTAAACTATTCTCATACTTTTTAAGAGTTTTTTAAAATTTTGTTGCTCCACCTGGATATTTCTTTCTACCTTGTCTTCCAGCTCACTAATTCAGTTCTCTGCTTCATCCAGCCTGCTTGTAATCCCTTCTAGTGTATTTTTAAGCTTTTGTTTCTTTATTTTTAGAGAGAGCCAAAGAGAAAAAGAAAGAGAGGTAGCAAAACCTCAGTGTGTGAGAGAAACATTAATGGGTTGCCTCTCAGCCCACAACCCAGGCATGTACCCCAATTAGGAATTGAACCAGTGACCTTTTGGTTCACAGGCTGGTGCTCAATCCACTGAGCCTCACCACCAAGGGCCCTTCCAGTGTATTTTTCTTTATTTCAGAAATTGCATTTTTCATTTCTTCCTGGTTTTTGTTTATAGTTTCTATTTCCTTTTCAATGCTGTTGTAGTTATCACTCACTTTCTTATAGCTGTTACTGAGTTCCTTGAATATACTTATAAACATTTTTTTGAATTGTATGCCTGATAGATTACTTGCCTCCATTTCATTTAGCTCTTTTTCTGGAAATTTTTCCATTCTCTTTGATTAGGGGTTCTTTCTTTATCTCCCCATTTTATGTGCCTCTTTTTGTTTCATTCTGTGTCAAAGGATTCTCTTCTTTGATTGCTTGTCTTTCTGGGGTGGACTTCTGTGGTAGGAATTCTGTGGGATTCAGTGGTGCAGATTCTTTGATCTCCTTGACTGGATGCCATAGGTTTGTTGTTCTTCAGTTTGTGTGGGTTCTCTTGTTATACCTGGGTTTTGCTTGTTGGTGGCTTCTTTGTTGATGCGTTATCCCCTCCAGTGATTTTAAATGGGGTAAGAAAAGGGAAGATTATACTACAAGGTTTGAAGTAAAATTGAAAACATGTTAGCCCAATGAGAGCAAAATTGCAGAAAAACCACAGCAGCTTTGAAAGCAATGATAGCTGAATGAATTTTAATAAAAAGTTGGAATGGGAATACGAATATTGTAAAAAAGAAAAAAACTGAATATAAGATATCTACAATAAAGAAAAATGGTTTTGAGAGAATGTGGGAGGCAAACTAATAAGTGTAAGGAATAAAGCCCAGGTGAAGAGAAGGGAAAATTAAAATAAAATTCCTCACTCAACTGATCAGGGGCAGTGAGTAAGTAAAACGGGGTAAGACAGAGGAGAGTATCCTATGGGATTTAAAGCACAACAAATAGTGAACAAATAGCCATTCTGTTGGAGAAGTACAGCAATAACCATGGTATTTTGCCCAACTAGCCACTGTCTATAAAATGTAGAATTGAAATAACACTATTATAAAAGGGGGAAAAGAATGTGAGCTGATTTAAGAAAGAAGAGTGCTTATGTGAGTTTAGATGGAGGAGAAATAGTAAGAATAAGGGGTAGTAACAAAGAGTTGTGTGAGAAAAAATAAAGTTTACAACAAGAGTAATAAAGCTCAGGAACCTGGCAAAATAGATTAAGACCAGGGAAGTGTGCTGTGTGGGATTTGGAATAACAATAGCATGAAAAATATATAATATAAATGGAAAGAATAAAAAATAAAGATCCAAAGTAATGACTTATTTGAAATACAAGTGAAGTGAAAAAAGAAAAATTAAAGTGTTATATGAAAGGAAGCAAAAGAAAAAAGAGAGAAATTTAAAAAAACACACAAGTTCTGATGAAGAGCAAGGTGTAATTCATCGCAGCCATTGGTGTTCCCCTTCTTCTTTTTTTCTGGATGCATCTTTGGTTTTCTTTTTTTTTTCCTTTTTAAAAAATTTTTATTTAATTTTTCCATTTTTGTATTGTTCAAGTACAGTTGTCTCCATTTTCCCCACCACCACTCCTCCAAAACCCTAGTCATCCCTACTTCTCACCCTTGACCCTACCCCCTTTGGTTTTGTCCATGAGTCCTTTATACATGTTCCTGAAAACCTTACTGTTTTTTTTGCCCCAATCCCTGGTTTTCTATCATCTCAAGGTCCCAGGCTGGGTGGTCCAATTTTGCTAACACTGCTTATATCTCCCTCCCTTGCCTATAGACAGAACTTGTGTTACAATTGAGCAGTTGAGGTCTCTATGTTTCACCTGGGAGACACTGTTCAATCTTCTGGACAAATTGTAGGGGCATTTCCTCTGCCCCTACACCTCTTGTCTTAGACTGTCCCAGTTTACTTCCAATGATATATAATTTCTGCTTAAATAGCTGTCTGTTTCATAGGGGCTGGCTGGGGTCCAATCTGTGTAAGATTGTCAGCTCTGTCTTGCTTGCTGTAGTGTGCAGCAATATGTGTCAGCCAAGTCGTATGGTGTGGTGAATCTCCCTTGTTGTACACTTTCTTAACTTCCTGTTTTGCTGACCTCAAGGAAATAGGGCCCTAGGATCCAGTGTACTTTGTCTCCCTTTTAAAATGGACCCTTTTACACATTAGTCTTGCTGTCTTACTCTTGAAAAAACGTGCCCTGCAGGTTATTAAGCCTGCCCAGCTGTTTTTGCAGATCTTCCCCCATCCTGCCTGAGTTGTGGGGGGGTGGGCTCAATCTTACTTTCACAGAGGTTCTCCCAAGGAAGGGGGCAAAGTCTATGCTCATTTAACCTCAGGCACACAGTTCCCAGCCACTGCCTTTTCAGCACACTGCAGCTTGCACTCTCCATTCTTCACTGCTATGCCAAGCTGGGTCCAAGACACCACCTCACTTTGCACTCCTTTAATCAAACCACCCACTCAGCTTCACTGATTGGGAGCAGATCATGCCCACAATCCTCCCTGATTATGGCCAGGCAGCTGTGCACTCGAGTGATCCCTACCTAGACTCCTCAGTTCCTCTTTTGAAAAAAGTCTCTCTGGGCACAACTGCTGAAGCTCCAAGCCACTGCCCTGCTTTCCACACATTTCAACTCTCTGGAAAGTCAAGAGTCAATCTCAGTCATGGCCCATCATGGCTCTCCTCTTCCCCCAGCTTCAGGTGCAGCCAGAATGCCCCCACATTCTGGCTTTGTCCCAGCTGGTGATCGCCACTCCAGCTAGGGTGTGCTGCCAGCTGTGTGCGTGTGTGCACCCTTTTTCTGTCCGGTGACTTTACATGTTCAAGTCACTCCCAGCATGGGTCTGTATTTTCCCCACCCTGGTAGGGGAGGACTCTGCTAAACTGCCATCCCTGACTGGGCTCTCCTCCTGTGTTGTCCACTCAGCAGCAGCTGTTCGTGGTGCCACACCGGGGGACTTTTTCTGTCCACTTATAAAACCTCCTTATTGTCCATTTTGAAGCATCTTCTGCACACTTTGGCTTCCAAACTTCGTATTAGCTAAGATTCTGTTGACTATTCACTTTGGTTTTTGAAAGATCAGCTATGTGTCCCAGTGGGGTGCATGAGCAAGTGAACTCAGCTCCCACCTCTTTTACCTCCATCTTCCTCTATATCCACATTCTTTTGCTAAGATGGATTCTGGTTCAATCTGTTTTTAACTAGCTTTTCTCCCTCTCTCTTTCTTTGACACAAAGGTGTACATGCATATGCAGGCATGCACACACACACACACACAATTCTCTTAAAAATATATTTTATTCCTCTCAGGTGCCAGAGTAAATCTCTTGTGTGAAGGAATATTTAAGCACTGAATTTAAGTCTCACCATCCCCATCAGTCCTGGAGCTCTGACCAGTGCTAGATAACACAATGACCTGAACTCACAGTTCCAAAACCCATGGAAACTTCTCATGGCTGTGACTAACTTAAATTTTAAGCATTTGGAATTGTCATTTTAATTCAGGCACCACCTTAGTTAAAGCTAACCTTTATCTATGCTAAAAGAAAAGGGGAGGTCAGGGGCAAAATATATTTTCATTCTTTAATAAATGTTATTAGAGCTTTGAGGTATTAAAATCAGTGAATGAAGAATAGTGCAACTCTGAACTGTGAGCTGGAGTTGCAATCTGGCAAGATAAACCCTGAAAAGCTCATGAGTTTACTGCTACTCACCTGGTGGATTCTCCCCATCATGAGGCTGAGCAACTCCATTAAGCTTATGTAACACAAGCTTAAAGGTAAAATGGAAAGCTCTTAAAAATAAACTATTTAAGTTTCTAAATTAGGAATGTGCATTATGTGCTAAAAACTTAAATATACCAGTAAAGACACACACATTTTATAGTAATGATAATCACATTCACATTTTAAAGCAAAACATTTATAACTTCATTTCCTTCAGAGTAGTAAAAAAAACATTGCAATCAGTATTCTGTCTATGCTCTAAAAGACCTCAAGTGAGAACAACAGTCAGGAGGTACTCCAGGCTTTGCAAGGGCTGTCATCAATTCTTATGAATCTTGAATCCACTTCTTGATAGGCAAATGAAAAGAAATTGTTTTTTTTCAGATGTTTGGTATAATTAAATACATAATGCAAGAAATATAAGCATGTATACATATTTTCATAGATATAGGATCTTATTTATTTTAGTATCCAATTTAGTGCAAGGAAAATAGTTACAGTACATCCACTAAAAGTAGTAAAGTGAGTGTTCAAATGTATGTGTAGATCTGTGACATAACCAGATACATTGAATAGTGCTAGAGTTCATTACATGTGCAAGCACTTTAAAAAACTTGCCAGCCATGATGCTCAATCCCAGAAGAGCATGGTGAGGTACAAAGCTCTTCCTTTAACTTGCAGAGAGCTCATGTTTTAATGGACCCTTGAATATGACTTAACTGAATTCAGCCAAACTCTGAAATGCCCAGTGCCATGACTGTAGCAAGAATGTCAGTCTGCAGCCAAGTATGAGTGAATCTTGCTCCCAAATGTCTTTTGACTTTAACACAATTTCAATCAAAATGCTAGTAAAACAACTCAAGAGGAAGACACTATTGTTTTCCAGATTAATCCTAGATTTTATAAGAAACTTTGTCATTAAGAAAAATTAACCTTCTTCTCAACAGACCATGGATTGATACACTTTCCCTTTTGAAAGGGGTGTTTTCTGAGCTGTCGTCCATTACTCCTCTTTGGTACTTGACCACTACACCTACAGTTGTGAGTGGTTAGGAAAGTGAGCAACTTGCTTCAGGTGAAAAACTTTCTTATGCTGTTATAAAATGAGCTTGAACTTTGTTACTCATGACCCACATTCCCATAAGAACAGCAGTAGTGACCTTGCCTTAAGATCCAAGGGTAGATTAAGCAATTGAAAAGAATGAACTCAGATTTCTGTTGTTGATTTTTTCAGGTGTTTTTTAATGTCTCAGTCTCAAATTCCTCTGTTAAAAAACAAATAATTATAATATTGACAAAGGATATCTCTAAATAGCATTCCTTGCATAAGATCCACCCAAATAGAAAGTCAGATTTTTCCCTTAGGGATAGGCAGCCAAAAGAGTGACAAGAATCAGTTTGTAGAGACATTGGCACCAAATATAGTCCAGGAAATTACTCCAAACCTCACCATTGTAATGGATTCTAAATTTTCAGCAACTGAAAACCACACTGCACTAGGAAACTGGTAATACATTTAAAATACCAAAAGATTATTTCAGAGAAAGAAATTGCCATGGAACAACATATATCTAAGATCAATGGAACATAAATCTTACACTAGAACAGGATACACTTCTGGAAAATAAAGTAATGAACTTAGAAGGCAGAACAAAAACTCTTTAATATCTTCCTCCTATTTCTTAGAGGAATGGGACAAGATTTACATGTTCTAGGTCTCTTGGAGATTTTAAGATGGAAACTAAAAAGTAGCATTTATAATTAAAATCTTCTTGACTCTCAAATCCTTTGAATTTATGAAAAATGCATAACATTTATATCTGCTTAATATTCTGCACATATAAATTATGTATTTGAGAATTTCCCATGGCAACAGTTAATAATTGTTTACATTATAAATAGACAATAACACATGAAAATAAAGTATTTTCTGGTTACCTAGCATAAGTAAAATTAACTTGATAGACCCTGTAACGTGTCAATAAACCAAGGTTTTGACAGGGGAGCAAAGAGATTCAAACTCACACATCATTTTGGCAAATACCATGCTTTTCCTTCAAATTTTCAATTATGCAAACATAAGAGTGTTCTTAGTTGTCCTATCTTTTCCACAAAAAGAACTTTTAAAGAAAGGTGACATTTGGAAAAATTAAAGGGTTATCTATGTCTTTACAGATTAAAATCAACATGTACTATTTTTCCTAAAAGTTTATAAGGAATCGATTGTGTGAATTACAAAATATAAACTAAGTAACAAATAAAGCAAGTGAGCTCCTGCATGTTTGACATTTTCCTTAGCACTTCATGCCATTTATTTATTCTTTCATGCTGCAAATATTAATTCAATATTTATTTATCATATGGGCACTATGCTTGACATTATGGATACAAAGTAAAAAGAGGACATGCCTCTGTTTCAAAGAAGCTCATAGAGTCATAGATGACAGACTAGAGGCAAAATTTGCCTTTCTCATCACAAATTGATGAAATTAAAGGCTTTAGGGTTCAGTTTTGCCCCTAGAGAATACAAAGTAGAATCATGTATCAGAGACCATCTTGAGAAATTCATTAATAAGTAAAATGTTCTCAATATTTTATTTTAAGATTTGAAGAAATTGAATGAGCCCCATACAACATGAACAAATTCTGTGAGCAAAGAGCAACTACTGCCAGTACTGATCTATCTAATCCCAGGATTACAGGAGATCCCAAGAGAAAGGGGGGGTTTGTTTTAAGTGGGATTTTGCTACATGACAATTGCCTGAAACTCAGTGGGCTCCTTTGCAGAGCTCTTTTCTCCATAGCAGATGTATTTGCTATGCCTTTTCTCAAACAGGTTATTACCTATTTGAACCGTCTAGGTAGTGACATCAGATGCAAA
>CM052552.1:5557861-5596054 GCA_028533065.1 Trachops cirrhosus | reverse complement strand
TAAGTATACCAGAAGGAGAAGAAGAAGAGCAAAGAATAGAAAACCTATTTGAAAAACTAATGATGGAAAACTTCCCTAATTTGATGAGAGAAAAAGTCACACAAATCCAGAAAACACAGAGAATCCCAATCAAGAGGAGCCCAAAGAGGCCCACTTCAAGAAATACCATAATTAAAATGGCAAAATACCAAGACAAAGAGAGAATCTCAAAAGCTGCAAGGGAGAAATAGAAAGTAACATACAAGGGAGCCCCACTAAGATTAGCAGCTGACTTCTCAGTGAAAACGCTCCAAGCCAGAAGAGAACAGCAAGAAATATTCCAAGTAATGAGAACCAGAGGCCTGCAAACAAGGCTACTTTACCCATCAAGGCTCTTGATCAAGATAGAAGACCAAATAAGAAGCTTCCCAGACAAAAGAACTCTAAAAGAACACACCTCGACCAAACCAAGAGATGCAAACTGCAAGAGATGCTAAAGGGACTGCTTTAAGGAAAGGAAGGAAAAGTGTGCACGTGAGAGAGAGGAGCACAGGTATGAAAATGACAATGAATAAATACTTATCGATGATAACCTTAAACGTGAGTGGATTATATGGTCCAATCATAAGACATAGAATAGATGAATAAATAAGAAAGCATGAACCACACGTATGCTGCCTAGAAGAGACCCACCTTGAAAGGAAAGACCTACACAGGCTGAAAGTAAAGGGTTGTAAACAAATATTCCAAGCAAAAGGACAGGAAAAAAAAACCCAGGGAAGCAATACTCATATCAGACAAAATAGACTTCTAATAAAGGACCATAAAGAGAGACCCAGAACATCACTACATAATACTCAAGGGAAGAATCCACCAAGAAGACATAAACATTGTACATATATATGAATCCAACATAGGAACACCCAAACACATAAAGAAAATCTTAGAGGACTTCAAGAAAGATAATGACAGAAACACATATATAGTAGGGGGTTTTAACACCCCAGTGTGAAAAATGAACAGATCTTCCAAACAAATATCAAAAAAGATGTTGTGGCATTGAACAATGAAATGAACTTAACTGATATATATAGAGCCCTTCACCCTAAAGAAGCTAAAGACACATTCTTTTCAAATGCACATGGAGCATTTTTAAAGTTGGACCACATAATAGGACATAAAGCAAGTCTCAACAAATTCAAGAAAATTGAAATAATAAGAATTTTCTCTGACCACAAGGGACTGAAACTAGAAACCAACCCCAATGGAAAAAACATGAAACCCTCAAGATCATGGAGATTAAATAGCATGCTATTGAACAATGAATGGGTCAAGAATGAAATTAGGGAAGAAATCAAAAAATTTCTGGAAACAAATGAAAATGAACTCACAAAAACCCAAAACTTATGGGACACAGTGAAGGCAGTCCTGAAAGGGAAGTTCACAGCAATACAGCCCTACCTCCAAAAGATAGAAACATTTCAAACAAACAACCCAACCCTACACCTACAAGAACTCGAGGAACAACAACAAAGACAGCCCAGAGCAACTAGAAGGATGGAAATAACCAAGATCAGAGCAGAATTAAATGACATAGAGATGAAAAGCACCATTCTAAGGATCAATGAATCCAGGAGCTGGTTCTTTGAAAACATAAACAAAATTGACACACCTTTAAATTGACACACCTCATCAAGAAAAAGAGAAAAGATCGAAATAAACACAATCACAAATGAAAGAGGACAGATTACAACTGACACCACAGAAATACAAAGGATAGTAAGAAATTACTATGAAGAACTGTATGCCAAGAAATTTGAAAACCTAGGTGCAATGGACAAATTCCTAGAAAAATATAATCTTCCAAAACTTAATAAAGAAGAAACAGAAAGCCTGAACAGACCAATAACTGCAGATAAAATTGAAGCAGTAATCAAAAAACTCCCAACACACAAAAGTCCAGGTCCGGATGGTTTCACAGGAGAATTCTACAAAGCATTTAAAGAAGAGCTAACCCCTATCCTTCACAGACTGTTCCAAAAAATGCAGAATGACAGACGACTCCCAAACTCTTTTTATGAGTCCAGCATCATCCTAATCCCACTACAGATAAAGACACAACAAAGAAAGAAACCTTCAGGCCAATATCGCTGATGAAATTAGATGCTAAAATCCTCAACAAAATATTGGGAAACCACATCCAATAATACATTAAAGAGATCATACACCATGACCAAGTGGGATTCATCCCGGGGATGCAAGGATGGTTCAATATTCGCAAATCAGTAAATTGAATACATCACGTAAACAAAAGCAAACACAAAAATCACATGATCATATCAATAGATGCAGAAAAAGCATTTGATAAGATACAGCACCTGTTTATCATAAAAACACTCAGCAAAGGGGAATAGAGGGAGCATTCCTCAACATAATAAAGGCCATATATGAGAGACCTACAGCCAAAATCATACACAATGGGCAAAAAGTAAAATATTTTCTGCTAAGATCAAAAACAAGACAAGGTTGTCCACTTTCACTGCTTCTATTCAATATAGTATTGGAAGATTCAGCCACAGAGATCAGACAAGAAAAGGAAATAAAAGGCATACAAATTGGACAGGAGGAAATAAAACTGTCCTTGTTTGCAAATGACATGATGGTGTACACAGAGAATCCTATAGACTCCACAAAAAAACTGCTCAACTTAATAAACAGATTTGGCAAAACTGAGGGACACAAAGTCAATATCCAGAAAACAAAGGCATTTTTGTACACCAACAATGAAACAGCAGAAGCAGAAATCAAGAAGAAAATCCCATTTGATATAGCAAAAAGAAAAATAAAATACATAGGAATAAATCTAACCAAAGAGGTAAAAGACCTGTATTCAGAAAACTACATAACACTAAAGAAAGAAATCTAGGAAGATACAAACAAATGGAAATATATACCGTGTTCATGGATGGGAAGAATTAACTTCATCAAAATGTCCATACTACACAAAGCAATTTACACATTCAATGCAATCTCTATTAAAGTACCAATGGCATATTTCACTGACATAGAACAAACACTTCAAAAATTTATATGGAACCACAAATGACCCCGAATAGCTGCTGCAATTTTGAGAAAGAAAAGCAAAGTAGGAATAATCACAATACCTGATACCAAACTGTATTATAAGGCCACTGTAATCAACAGAGCCTGATACTGGCATTAAACAGGCACATGGACCAATGGAACAGAACAAAGAGCCCTGAAATAAACCCAAGTCTCTATGGTCAATTAATATTCGACAAAGGGAGCAGCAACATAAAATGGAGTAAATATAGCCTCTTCAACAAATGGTGTTGGGAGAACTGGGTAGCTATGTGCAAAAAAAAAAAAATGAAACTTGAGCACCAACTTACACCATACACAAAAATAAATTTAAGGTGTATAAAATATTTAAATATAAGCCATGACACTATTAAAGTCCTAGAGGAAAACATAGGCAGGAAAGTCTCAGATATTTCAGGCACCAACATTTTTACTGATATGTCTCCCAGAGCAAGGGACATAAAGAAAAGAATAAACAAAAGGGATCTCATCAAAATAAAAAGCTTCTGCATGGCTAAAGAAAACAGTATTAAAATCAAAAGAGAACCAACTGTATGGGAAAACATATTTGCCAATGGTACCTCAGACAAGGGTTTAATCTCCAAAATATATAAAGAACTTACATGACTCCACTCTGAGAGGACAAGCAACCCAATTAAAAAATGGGCAAAGGACTTGAACATACACTTCTCCAAGGACACACAGAGGATCCAGAGACACATGAAAAGATGCTCAATACCGCTAGCTATCAGAGAGATGCAAATTAAAACCACAATGAGTTACCACTTCACATCATTCAGACTGGCCATCATAAACATAGCAAGAAACAAAAAGTTATGGAGAGGTTGTGGAGAAAAAGGGACCCTAGTACACTCTTGGTGGGGTTTCAGACTGGCACAAGCACTATGGAAAACAGTATGGAATTTCCTCAGAAAACTAAAAATGGATCTGCCTTTTGACCCAGCAATTCCACTGCTAGGATTGTAACCTAGAAACCCTGAAACACCAATCCAAACAACCTATGCACCCCAATGTTCATAGCAGCACAATTTACAATAGCTAAGTTTTGGAAGCAACCTAGGTGCCCATCAGTAAATGAATGGATCAAAAAACTATGGTACATTTACACAATGGAATTTTATGCAGCAGAAAGAAGGGAGCTCGTACCCTTTGCGACAGCATGGATGGAACTGGAAAGCATTATGCTAAGTGAAATAAGCCAAGTGGTGAAAGACAAATACCATATGACCTCACCTTTAACAGGAATCTAATCAACAAAACAAACAAACAAGCAAAATATAGGTGAAGACGCTAAAATAGAGAACAGGCTGATAGTGTTCAGAGGGGATAGGGAGGGAATTTCAGGGTATTTTCAGGGGCAAATGGGAAGGGTTTACAGGAACAAGTGTAAAGTACACATGGAGAAAAACTGGGGGGGAGGAAATGGGAGGGAGATGTGGAGGGCTGGGTGTGTGGGCTGGGATGGGTGTAAAAGATAGAAAATTGTACTTGAACAACAATTAAAATAAAATTAAGAAAAAAGAATAATAGCAGACTTCTTTTTTTTTGAGACTTCTTAAGTATAACAATGCAATCCAGGAGAATGGAATAATACAGGGTGCAGCACAAATAACACCCCTCTTTTATTACAAAACCTTTTATTACAAAATCATAAACATGTAATTCTGTAACATAGCAATATCACACTTAAGCAAACCATAGGACATTTTAGGTGAAATGTTCAAATTAAATGCATAAATTATTACATGTATATTATTAACTTACCCACCACACTCAAGCAGGTATTACTAGTGCCAGACCCCATATTTTAAAACTGCTGTGAAAATCATGGTCTGTCTACAATGGTGTACCAGAAAATTATTTTTAAATAATAAGAATGGAAAAACCTCATTTTGAAGTAAACAAAAAATGAGATGGTTCATCACCAACAGACTATTAACAAAAGAACTTCTGAAGGATGTCTTTCAGACAACAAGAAAGTGACCAGAGAAATATTTTTTGATATGAAAACCTGAATGGAAGGCAAAGAATACAATGACATGTAGGTGTATAATCAGGTGCCCTTATAAAATAATAACAAATTATTATTAACAAAATGTGTGAAATGAAAAACAATATTGTGGAAGTCAGAAGGGGGTGATTAGGGTTAAAATATTCAGATGTCCTTGAAACATTGACATTGATTTGTTCTATTCTTTTTAAAGCTCATTAAAAGAAGGGGAAGTATAAAGCTTATAGAAACAAGTTTAAATATATCAGTATGTCAATAAATGTTACCGAATTAAACTCACTAATTAAAAGACTGAGTGGTAAAAAAATACTATTTACAAGCTATACACTAATACATAAAGGCATGGAAATTTTAAAAGTAAAAAGTTTGAAAAATGCATACCAAATAAATACAAAGATGCATTAACACATTTTAAATAAGGTGGCATGGCTATATTAATACCAGATAAAAGATACTTTAGGATAAAATATTATTGCGGTTAAAGAGGATCACTTGATGATAATAAAATATATTATGTGCATGTAACTAATAAAATAGCTTCAAGATTTATAAAGCAAAAATGAATGGAAATTCAGGGAGAAATATTCAAATCTATCATTATAGTGCTAGGTTTCAACAAACTTTTCTCAGCTGGCATGTTAAGGAGACAGAGTTTAATAAAACTATAGATTTAGAGAATATAATTAGTACATTTTGTTTAATGGACATATATATTGAAAATCCTGAACTGGACAGTTAGAAGATATGTATGCCTTTTCTTCATAAGAACACATTTGTGAAAGCTTAATACATATTAAATATAAAGAAGCTATTAAAAATTTCAGAGAATTGATATCATGCAGATTAATTTCCAATGATAATGCAATTAAGTTGGAGTATCAATAACAAAAAGAAAAAGAAAGGGCACTGATAGTTTCAGAAATGAAAAATGCATGTCCAGATCACCCATAGGACAAATAAGAAATTATAATGAAAATTTTAAAATGCTTAGAAAGAAATGATAATAAAAATTACTAAAATAAAACCTTTCAAATGCAGCAAAGATGGTATCTCATTTCCAGGCTCTGAAACTAAATTTTCAAGGACTTCATGTTTATTACTGCCTCCAAGCCCTTGCTAGTGGTAATTGCTACCTCTCCCAGAAAATATTTTTCTGTTCAAGTTTTCTAAAATTCACCTTAAATTTCACCTCATTTGTGGAACTTTAGTATCCACTTGTTTTCTAATTGTTTCTCATTTAGTTTTGCATTCCAAACTAGATGGTAAAGTTTTTGAGTGGGCAGGAATCTAATTTTACTCTGCTTCTGCTTTGCATTTTCTCAGCACAATATAAAGCAACATCCCCTCTCCTCTCCTGCTTATTTGTGCTCAAATAATGCCTTTGAAATTGAGAACAGGCTGACAGTGACCAGAAGGGAGAGGGGAGGGGACAATGGAGGAAAACGGTGAAGAGTTTACAGGAACAATTATAAAGGACACATGGACAATAACAAGGGAGGGTCGAAACAGGGAAAGGAGGTGAGGTGGGTTGGGGTTGTGGGAAGGGCTGGGGTAGTGGGGAAGGGTGGGAGGGAAAGGCAGAAAACTGTACTTGAACAACAATAAAAATAAAAAGAAAATAATAAAAAGCAGATATATTATGAAGAAAAATGCCTTTGAATGGTTTATAAAATCATTAACACACTGCAATGAACTATAATTACAGTCATTGTTTAGAACATTATAGCATGAAAGTATGTTGCTTCGATAGCCCACTTGCTTTCTATCTTGCTTTATTCTTCTTTAAGACTTGATTTATAAAATAGAAGACTATTTGTCCCTTAAAATCAAGGTCTTAATTTGAATACAACACCTGTATCTCTTGCTAAATATATATATCATTACCAAGTTTAGCTTTTTTCAGGGGGGTGAAAATATGCTTAACATGAAAGTAGTGACAAGAAATATATAGCCAAAACCAGAATAAGCAAAACCAAGTGTTTAATCAGTTAACATTTGACACATTTTATAATTTCATTTGGTATACTAATAATAGACCGAAACAGTAGACAGGTGGAAGTGCTTGAGGGCCATTGAACATTTAATTTTCTTAAAGTGGCACAATTACAGAAACACCTGTGTTAAATAACCAAGTGCTGATTTTCTATGAAAATATTCAGAGTGTTTAACAATGCTCCAAAATCATGATTTGCTTGGATAGACTTGGTGGACTTACAATGAGTAAATGACAGTTTATTGTCAGGTAAATTATTACACTTTATAAATTAATTGAAACTATCCATATACATACCTACTATGGAAGCAGTAATGCATGCAGAGTGAGACAACTTCAAAAATGTTCTGTTTGCTCTCTGGTATTACAGCAGAAAGAGAAACAAAACAGTCTTCTTCATTCCTTTAGAGGTTTTGACTTTGTTTTTTAAGATTGGGCTTTTGTAACCCTACCCAAAAGGTGGTACAAAATAGCTAAAATTATTTCTAGGGAGCTACAGATACATCGTTGATGTTGATAAAACAAAAAAGTAGGAGTGCAATCATGTTGGCCTATAGTTTATAATATACATTTAAGGGAAAGAGAGAGATTAATACTTTCCAGATGGGGAAAGAAAAATGAATGAGAAAAGCAAAAGCACATTCATGTTTTTCTTTCTTTCTTTTTTCTATTGATTATGCTATTACAGTTGTTCCAATTTTTCCCTCTTTGCCCCATTCCACCCAGCATCCCCACTCCCTCCAGCTATCACCCCTCCTTTGTTCATGGCCATGGGGTGTATAAGTTCTCTGACAACTCCATTGCCTATACTTGCTCTTAACATCCCTCTGCCTATTCTGTAACTACCAATTTGTACTTCTGAACCCCTCCACCTATTCCCCCCATTCCCCTAGACCTCTCTCCCAACTGGCCACCATTGGAATGATCTCCATATCTAATATTCTGACTCTGTTTTCCTTTTTTGTTTGTGTGTTTTTAGATTCAATTGTTGATAGTTATGTATTTATTAACATTTTAATGGTCATAGTTTTGATCTTATTTTTCTTAAATAAGTCCTCTTAATATTTCATATAATTGTTTGGTGATGATGAGCTCCTTTAGCTTTACCTTGTCTGCCAGCACTTTATCTGCCCTTTAATTCTAAATGATAGCTTTGCTAGATAATCTACGTTGTAGGTCCTTGCTTTTCATCACTCTGGATGCTTCTTGCCAATTCCTTCTAGCCTGCAAAGTTTCTTTTGAGAAATCAGCTGACAGTCTTATGGCAACTCCTTTATATATAATTATCTACTTTTCTCTTGCTGCTTTTGAGATTCTCTCTTTTATCTTTAACCTTTGACATTTTAATTTAATGTGTCTTATTGTGGTTCTCTTTGCATCCATCTTGTTTGGGATTCTGTGTGCTTCCTGGACTTGTATGTCTATTCCCTTCATCAAAGTAGGGAAGTTTTCTTTTATTATTTTTTTCAAATATGTTTCCACTTTCTTGCTCTTTCTCTTCTCCTTCTGGTACTCCTATGATGTGAATGTTGGAATACTTGAAGTTGTCCGAGAGGTTCCTTACATTATCGTCAATGTTTTGGATTTTTTTCTTCTTGCTGTACTTACTGGATTTTTTTTTCTTCCTTATGTTCCAAATTGTTGATTTGATTCTTACCTTCATCCACTCCACTGTTGATTCCCTGTAAATTGTTCTTTATTTTAATTAATGTCTCCTTCATTCCTGATTGGATCATTTTTGCTGTTGAAGTACCCACTGATTTCCTTGAGTATCCTTATAACCAGTGTTTTAAATTCCGTGTCTGATAGATTACTTATCTCCATTTTGTTTAGTTCTTTTCCTGGAGTTTTGTTCTTTTCTATCATTTGAGCCATTTTTCTTTGTCTCCACATTTTGGCAGCCTCCCTGTGTTTGCTTCTATGTATTAGGTAGAACTGCTTTGACTCAATGTCTTGGTAGCATGTCCTATGGTAGTAGGTGTCCTGTAGGATCCAGTGACATGTCCTTCCCTATCCCCCAATCTGGGTGCTCAAAGTGCTGTCTCTGTGTCATCTGAGTACTCCCTCCTCTAATAGCTGAGTCTTGATTGCTTTAAGCAGGTCAATGGGGGGATTTACTCAGGTCAAATAACAGGTAGGACTGGCTCTGACAACTGGACAGAAACTACCTCCCTCCATGGCTGATGTAGGTGGTTGGGTGGTAGTATTCTGATGCCATCTATAGCTGTACACTGTGCACATAGGCTCTGGGTTTTCCCGGGTGGTGCAGGCCAAGGGCAGCCACTACCTGTGTTCTGTCTGGGGCTCCTGGGCATAAGCTATAGAGCAATCTGTGCTTGACTGCTGTACCAGACTTGGGGCCACTCAGCAAAAGATATAGGGCTGGACTCAGATGCTGCTTCTCTGAGTGGATTTAGGAAGGTCTGAAGCCTGCAAGTAGTCCAGCCATTCATATAAAAAGGCCACGGTTACCAGCTTGGGTGAACTGATAAGTTGGATGGAGCAGAGCCTTAGGTAATCTTTAGGGCAGGGTAACTGTGAGAGCCAGGTTAGTTAAGACAGATATGGTGCCGCTGCACTGTGGATCTGTGTGGAGGAGGGCTCAGAAAAGGGACAATGGCCACTGTCTGCAGTTATGTGCAGGAGGAACCTGTCCCCCAGCTCTTGGCCTGATGCTAGACACTTTAGTTCCTTCCTATATGCCACTGGTATCCTTCAAGGTGCTGCTCTGGTGCTGGAGTCCAGAGGAAGTGAGTCTGAGTAAGACCCTTTGTGCGACCCTCCAAGAGAAGATGCCTGAGAATCCTGTGGTTTCTTCCACTGACCCAACCCTTACTGTTTTTTTTTCAGCCAAAGTTTATAGGGACTGTATCTTCCTGACACTGGAATCCTGGGCCATGTGGTTTGGTGTTGGGCTGGGACTTTTTGCTCCTGAGATATCCCTCTGTTTTATATATACCACCCACGGGTGTGGGACCAGCCCATTCTTCATCTCCACATCTCCACCCCTCCACCCCTCCACTCCTCCTACCTATCTGGATGAATGTGGTTTCTTTAATTCCTTAGCTGTTGGACTTCCATACAGCTTAATTTTCTGATGGTTTTGAATGATAGTTGTTCTGTTGCATTTTCATGTTTTTGAAAGGGCGTTATAAATCTGGGGATTAAAACCTTCAAAAAGTATTTAAATAATATAGTGGTGGGCTCTGGCTATAGGAAGTAATTTTGATTCAACATAATACTGACTTATACAAAACCTCTCCTTTTAACATCTATTAACATATTTTGGATAAGGATGAGACTTTTCATCAGCAAAAATACCACAATAGATTAAGAAAGCCTTAAGAAATCTATAAAATAATAATATATTCTGGGATATGCTAAATCTTTTTCTGTATTTTGCTTTGTAATTATTCTCAGAAATACATTTTTCCTTTCTTGTATATGAATACAACCAATTAAATATCACTTTAATGCAATTCTAAGAGGAGAAAAAAAAACTGTGAACAAATTGGAAAATGCTACTAAAATTTCAGATCCTTTTTGTGCCCTGGTAGTTTCTTGCCTTCCTTAACTTATATTCAGTTGTAGGGCAAAGGAAAATAAATGATCTACTTCAGTGTTAGCAGAGGTATAAAACATACAGGTTTAATTCTCCCACTGAGCTAGTTGTCTGGATTAGAAGAGTACAGAAAACTTGATTAATGAAAAGTATTCAGGTTTGGAAACATTTTTGCATGTGGGAAATTTCCCAAGATGCATAATGTTTTACACACACACACACACACACACACACACACACACACACACACACACACACACACTGTTTGGGTAGAAGACTTTTATTTTAATAAAATGTCATGACAAGGAGGGTAACTAGGTAAGAAGAGCCAATATGCCTAGTAGTAGAACAAAAAATTCTAAAAAGATGAAAATTACATACTGCCAGGTTTGTAAAAAGTAACTTGTATCATATATATCCAAAGGCAGTTATTTTTCATAAGAGGGGTGGGAGGGAAACTTGTGAAGAAATGGCAAGTATGGAGTTATCCTAGGGGATGATGGTTCATAGGGGTCTGTAGAAAGTGGGAATGAGGAGCAGGGATTAGGAGGATATATCATGTCACTAATTCCACAATAATGTCCTGCAACAAATGATCACAAAGCCTCGCTGGCATACAACAATAAATGTTTTTGTTGTTGTTGTTTTTTTAAAGATTTTATTTATTTATTTTTAGAGAGAAGGAAGGGAGGGAGAAAGAGAGGGAGAGAAACATCAATGTATGGTTGCCTCTCACATGCCCCCACTGGGGACCTGGCCTGCAACCCAGGCATGTGCCCTGACTGGGAATCGAACCGGCAACCCCTTGGTTTGCAACCCATGCTCAATCCACTGAGCTACACCAGCCAGGGCAACAATAAATGTTTATTGATCATGTGACTACAATGGCTTTCTAACTGCTTTGTTGATTTTGGTTGGGTTTTCTCACATGTCTTGGATTCAACTGACTGTACTCTTATTTAAACTGACATTGGCTGAGATGAACAGGGTAATGTGGTTTTCTTTACCCACCTCTCACCATGCAGCAGGTTATCCCAAGTATATTCTGATGGCAGTGGAAGAGAAAGAAGACAGAAGGCATGCACAATTCTGCAATCATTTTCAAGATTCTTTGATTTATGTTTGCTGACATTCCAAAGGAGGTCATATGGCTAAACCCAAAATCAGAATAGAAAACTCTGAAAAATAACATGGCAAAGGGCATGGATAAGGAATATAGCAATATTTTTAATCTACCAGAGAGTTCCTGGGAAGAAGCTACAACTTCATTCTCAGCTGTTCAACCCAAAGATGAAACAAAAGCAATCTAACCTCCTATGTAGTGATTTAACGTTAATAGCATTAGTGGTTTTTTTTTTTGTTTCTTTTTCATCTTTATTTATCAAATTGTGCTAGATGAAGTTGCAGTGACTGAAAGCTCTCCAAATCTTAGCTGCAGGTCTGGTTGTATTCAGAGTAGTAACTCAGGAGTCTGAGCTGATAGAAGCTCTGACTCTACATGTGCTTCTACAACTGATTAAAGGGCAAGCAATGGGAAAGCCAACTGAACACACACTCATTAGGCTTCATCGATCAAGTGACCTATGTCCTTTCTGCTCATTATGTTAGTGAAAGAAAATCATGTGGCAGGAACTAAACTCAAAGGAGCTAGGATGTACAATCCAAACCTATCATGTACCAGAAGGAGGTAAAACCAAAAAAATTTGACCCTAAAAACTGCACAATTTTTCACTAAAGAGACATTCTTAAAATGGTAATCTTATATGAATGTATCCTTGCCTAAAAAAATGTACCTCCGGTGGAATCTTTTGTTTGACAGTAAGCTTTGAAAAATATTATTTATTTTTATAGTGATAAATGCCTAATATGTCCTAACATATTGAAGGATAAAATAAAAGGTTTTACTAATTTCTTATAATTGCCTTTTTAAAAAGACAGGTATGTCAGTCAACCCATAGAGAAATACTTAAACAATTTCCAGAGGTGAGACTATTAAAAATCTAAATAGCTCAATTGGCACATAAAATTTTCAAACAATACTTAATTGCATTCAGAATACCTAGAATTAAAATTGATGTGTCTGTTTCAATGTCCCCTTACAACAAATACTGTGTTGTGGACTTGAAAGGAGAAAAATTAATATATGCACATCAAGAAATTGGAGACAAAATAATCAGAAAGCCAGATTTCTGTACTAGGGAGACTTTCAAAATATTGACTGAAGTAGTTATTGCTATTTTAAATAGACTGCTGTTGTGATCAGATCTAATACTTCACTGCCTCTTATTTTCTCCACAAAAATGTCATTCAGTGGAGTTTTTTTCTTAAAAGCAAGAGAAAATAAAATATTACATTTTGAAAATATCCATATGATAAACAGGAAAGTGAAACCAAAGGAATATGTGCTCCACTTCTTGGGTTTCTATTATTGTAGAATATGTGCTTAGCTGAAAATTATCATGGAGTGTACTATATATACATGTTTCTGTTTCTCACAAAGAAGGTAATGCCGTGCAGCTCACAAATAACACAAATAGTATGTGATGCAGCAGTTGCTAAGGGCAACCACACATCATTTCTGTCATTTTTTTATCCCTAAATGGTCAACCCTCATCATGTCTCCAATACCATTCAAAGTTTGACAAGATACAGTATATAATGATTGTTTGGTGGGTGAGGATTGGAGAGGTATAACAGATTTAAAATGAGTGGACCTAAAACTCATTGTCTCAGGCTCAGGAAAAAAAGTGTGTGCACTATATTAAAATGTGACTCAGTACTAAATATACCCAAAATATGAATAAATATTGGACAACACAAGACGATTGATTTAGCAAGTGATAATTTACATTTTATGTTCAAATTTCTATAATGTAGTTGGGCCAATAGTAGTAAATAAATTTGATACATTATTTTGGAAAATTCTAATGATCAAAAATTACACTGCTTGATGATAACCAGAGAATTACTCAACAGAAAATATTATTGGCTCAAGAAATAAGGTATTCTTATCCATTTTTGTTTGGGTTTAATAGAAAGCTACATGATAGAATTGAACAAAAATCCCTTGTTTTCTAAAACAGAAGAGAAGATTAGGAGATAAAGACATAACTCATGTTTTCAGGGTAGAATTTTTATTTCACAGTAAATCGCATATATAGTTCATTTGATAGCATCAGAAATGGTCATGAATGGTTACTGAATGTGGTAAATATTCAATCCCACCCTCCAATATTTCAAGTTTTTGTGTAGCCCTTTATTTCTGAAGTCATGCTGTTATTGTTGCTTTACTCAATTCTGCCACAGGAGTCCATAATAAAAAGTAAATGAGTTCAGTGAGGGGCAATGGCTAAAAGGCCTCCTGTCGCTTGGGCAGAATTATTATTGTATCTGCACCTATCACTCTTCAGACTTCTATCACAGCACCAAATCCTTTGTAATGCATGAGCCTGAATAAAGAATAGAAACAGTGTCCACAATTTTAGCTTCTATTTGTATTGAATCTCTAGCTATTTATATTCTAAAATATATATTTATTTCTACATATAAATTTTTACCTGGAAAAATGTAGAGTGTCAATGCTTAAACCTAAATACACTTCCATGTCTCAGAAAGGTGAAATAAAAAATTTGGGTCTAAACATATTTTTTCTTGTCAACCACAACTTTATAAATGGGTGTATATGTGTGTGTGCATGCATATACATGCATATTTATGCTAGTTTAGTTAGTTAGATCTAAAGAGAGGTGAGCAGCTTTCTCCTTACAATTGTTTGTCCTGAACATGAAAATGTTTGTTATTACTGCTAAGGATCATGATGCAAGAAAGGGAATGAATAGTCCTTTAAGTATGAAAGCATTTTAAGGGAATTTGTGCAAAGTGATGTGAACTCAGGGAGTGTTATTTTATGAGAAACAAAAGAAAAGTCAAAATAAAAGATGAAAGTGGAAAGACTTAAAAGTTTTTGGTTGATTTTTTGCCCATGCTTCTGTTTTGAGAAATTCATTCCTTCCCAAACTCTTAGTCAGTCTCTACATATTAGTCAGTGGCAATGTGAAGGTAGCAACTAGTAGCCAAAAAGGAACCTCTGAAATAACATAGAACATAGTCCATCAACAGCAATTAATCTAAAAATACATGAACATGCGAGTGTATGTGAGTGTGTTTGTGTTATATATTCACTTGTCCAGATATACACTTATCAGTGCCATATAATCCATAGAGATGAAAATGGAAGTTTGGCCAGTATAAGTGACCATATCCTAATAAGGCCAGCTGGAAAGGCTTGTTGCAGAAAGTAAATCTCCCAGTAGAATTTTGAGACAAAGGAGAGACTTGGTTTGGCAGAAAAGCAGAGGCTGATGGCATTATGATGGTAGCAGAAGAGCATATCTGTGCACTGAAGAGAGAAAGTAGTTTGGTAATAGCTTAGGTGACTAAGTAGAGTCATGGGAGAGGACAGTGAATGAGTTCAGAGAGAAACAATGGTTAAAAAGCTTCCTGTCAGTTTGGCAAAATTATGGTTTCTGTGGCTGCCACCCTTCTCCTGGTGGCAAATGTGTCCTTATAGGGCTGAAAACTTCAAGAAGTTAACTGACTTTTGAAGGCCATCAGGATACACTGATCTTTGCATTACACTAGTAATTTGTTCCTATAGTCTGAATGTTTGTTTCTCTAAAACTCAAGTTGAAATCCTAACCCCCAAGGATTATAGCATTAGGATGTGGGAAATTTAGGAGGTGATTGGGTCAGGAGGGCAGAGTTCTCATGAATGAGATGAAGGTCTTTATACAAGAGGCTGTAGCAGGCTCTTTTGCTCCTTCTACCATGTGAGGATGCCACAAGAAGGTGCCAAGTATGAAGCAGGAAGAGGAACATCACTAGAAGGTGAATATGCTAGTGCATTGATTTTGGACTTTCCACCCTCTAGAACTGTAAGAAATAAATTTTTGTTGTTTTTAAGCTACCCAGTCTGTGGTATTGTGTTAAAGAGGCCCAAAGGTACTAGACCACTGACCAAGTGACAAATTCGTGCAGATGTATTGCTTTACCAGATAAATTCTAATGACCTTGACAGAGTTAATGTGCCTATGAACCTTTTGGTATACTCTTGAGAAAGTGCTTACCCACACAGAAAATTTGCAAAACAAGGCTGTTGGGTAGGATTGAGTTTTCATAGCTCAGTCTATGTGGCATCTTTAGAAGGAAAGGAGGTAAATATCTGTCACACTGTGCTTATAAAAGAAGACAGCCTTTAAAAAAAATCTGGCTTAGAATGTTGGGGTTTTTTTGTTGATTTTACTAAACATACTAAACCTTTTGTGTGCCTGTCTCTGCCTGTTTACACCCTAGCCTAGTCCCAATAGTGCTTAGGTTGGTTTTGTTTAATTTGTTTCTTAATGTGTCTAATTTAAATTAGCATTGCCACCTCTGTAGAACCAAGATTCCACCAGGCTCTTCTAGGATCACAGGAGACTGTGTGTGAAGAATTCCACATTCTCCTCAGCCCCCATTTTTTGCTACTATTCTCTGTATTTCATTTTGAAAGAAGACAGACACTTCATTGTTATAGTATTTCAGCCTGATTATATCATATATGGAATAATCACAGGGCTAATCAGACTGCTTCTAATGGGCTCCCTCCATGGCTACAGCTATCAGCAGCACACAGCAGGGCCTGACAACCCCTCCCAGAAAAGAGCTTACCAGTTAACCTTCAGTCACACTGAATTGAAGACTGACATTCATTATTTTAATGAAAGCAGTAAGAAAGGGCACTATTGAGACCCCTGAAAACTAACCCATTATTCTGTTGCATGTTCTGCTTAGCAATGAACAAAAAGCAAGCTCAGGGTCAGAAAGACAGGATGGTGTACTTTCAGGAGGAATAAAGAACAGCTGTCCATAGCCCTATACTCCTCACAAACCATCTCTGAAAGCTTTTGTAACCATCAGCTAAAGAAGAGGCTGAAAGTTGCTTATACATCAAGAGGGAACTATTTCAAGATTGTGGAAGGAACAATGTGCACATAAAATATATTATCATGGTCTTCTTTTAACTTCTCTTTCCTGTGACTCATATTCTCCTTCTTCCAGAGGTTTTACTTCAGTGATATTCTGCCTCTACACTTTGAACTGAAGTCAATTTTTGAGAATTTTTTATCTTTTCATACATCTGATAGTTTCATACATCTGTTGGATAGAGTTAATAAATATTATTTTAATTTTTTCAAGAGTATTATGGAAATAGCATGAAAACTCTTTATGGATATAGAAGCTGTAAAGAAAATTCTCTTCATTAATGCTTCAAGAATCAAAAATATGTACTGAGCCATTCATCTAACAGATACCTATTAAGACCTACTATATGCTAGAAACCATGCTACATACGGTGGTTAGACCACGAAGTAGTTAGAGGTCCCAGCTTTTGAAAAACCCACTGTTTTAAATCTTGGGAAGATGTGGTTGGTAACACCTTTCCTTATAGCTACTTCATTTGAAATACCTCAATATGGGCAAGCCCAGGGCTCAGAAGGGCCTATAATAGTGTTTAGCCTCTTCAGCTCTAGTTCAAAGCCCACTTTTGTGGGGATACCAGTAGACTCAACTACTTATTGAGTCATGGAAGTTAGTTTTGAATTAAAACTTAAATCATGCAAATTATTCAAAGGCTCAAGGTAAATACAAATAATAGGCCTCAGCTAGAAGTTTAATGTCTTGGTTTATTCATTTTATTTTTCATGTGTTATTTCAGTATATTTTTTCTTTCAATTAAGAATAAGTGTAATCAATTAAAATAAAATTTAAAAAAGAAGTGAGGTTGAAACCTACTACTGGTGGAGCATGACAATTATTTTCTAAATTAAGAGTGTTAAGGAATTATTAAAAAAAGAATAAGTGTAATCATACAGATTAACTAGCAAAGGTTTAAAAGGGATGTGCTCTGGTGCAATCCAGCTCAGTCTAACCTTTTCAAATATTGAGCTTCATCTATCTTGTGTGCAGAGAACTATAGAATCTTTCTCTGGCTACATTCCAGAATATGCCCTGCAGCCCAATCTATATTCCATTCTTGTTGAATAACTGAGTTATAGAGAAGTGTAACCATTTTCAGTTTCAAGGCAGGAGGAGAGGAGATGCATTTTCTTGACTTTCTTTTTCTGCTTCTATAAACCTTGATTACATTTAGTTTATGAGAATTGTCTCTACAATCCGCTTGAAGAGGAAATCAGGCAGAGTACATAGTCACACCTATCACATTCCTTAACTAGTATTTCTGACATATAGTAATACGCATATGTCTAGGAATACTTGGAATTTGGAGATTACTCTGTCTCTTCTTATTCAAACCAAATAACATTTGATTTCAAAGCTAAAATTTTCAAGGAGAAATTTGAAGTGATTGAATTTATGCACAACATACAGGTCAGAAGGTGAATTTATACTCAGGACCAGGATTCATCTCAATAATTGCACATTCCAAGTTCTCCTGGATAATCTTTCCAAAGGAACTTAAAAAAAAAACTATTGCAGCAGTTAAAAGCACAAATATTGGGGATGGGATGTTGGATTCAAATCACAGACCCAAAACTTGCTGTCTGTGACTTTGAGAAAGTTTCCTAACCTCTCTGAACCTCAGTTTCTGTATTTGTAAATTGGCAGTGTTATTTGGCTATCATCACTAGAATGAAAGATTCACAAGGAATTTTTGTTTTGTTCAGTTTCCCAAATGCTTTGAACAGTGTTCACTGCAGGGTGGGAGATTAATGTTTCCTAAATGAAGAGAACCTAACTCCTGAGGTTATTTTGAGGATTACATGCATGAATTTATGTAGAGTGGTAGAGGCTGACACACAGTGAACTCTCCATAAATGTTAAACTACACTAAAATTATATTCTCAAACTTCACTATAAATGAGCAGAATTTCTGCTTAGTTTGGGAGCAAGTTATATAAGTCATGTTTTTTCAAGGAAATGACAGGAATCTCTGGAGCCAGCTATGCAGTGGCTTTGTCATGGTGGCAGGATTCCAGATGATGTTCAGTGGGACTGTGAGTGTACAAACCTTAGAAACTAGGGTGTGCTGCAGGCTGCCTATCACTTAACCTGTTTCCTCTCTTTCTCCTTTCCTTCTTTTCTTTGAAGAGAAAGTAGGTTTTATAAATAGAAAATAATATAGGTGCATTGTAAAATGTTTGAAAATTCCCTGAAAACATAAAAAAACTATAGTCCAGAGTTTTTATGTATTTTAACCACTCTCTTATCTATAATAATGTATACTCACACACACATAAATATATATGTGTAAATATACATATACATACATACATATATGGGACAACTATACCAAGGAGGACCCCCCAAATTAATTATCTTCTGGAGGGTGGGTCCCTTTTAGTACAGGCTTCCCCCACTTGGTGAGTGTTCTAGGAACCCATCTGTATCAATGTACTATCTGGTGTTGTTGTGAGAGGCTGAGCTCAGCATCAGTGAATTTTTTGAAGATTTTTTAACGTGTTTACCCATTTCATGATGGATGACTTACAAATGTACCAGCCCACACCATGCTGAGTGTTCAGCAGTTTTTGACCAAATAATAGCATGACCTCCATGCCCCACCCTCCCTATTCATCCAATCTCACCCAAGCAATTTTTTTCTGTTTTCCAGGGTAAAAAAACACCTGAGGGAAAGTATTGTTGATGACGGGGAAGAGAAACAAAAAAAAAAAAAAGGGCAGAAACAAAGGCATAAAAATCTATGAGTTCAAAAACTTTCGAGGAGTGGAAAAATGTCTCAATAGGTGTATTGTATCAAATGGAGAGTACTTTGAAGGTGACTGAAGTTTACACTTGTAAAATAAATTTATAAATTTTATAAATAAATTCCAGGGTTTGGGCCCCCCATACATATTGTAATATAGAACATAACACCTTTCTTGTGTTATTAATTAAAATTATTCAGTATGTAGCTTTTTTGTAATTAAAGTTATTTTTAGAGAATTGCATTAATTAGCACTCTAACAGGGAATATAGAGGTGCCCAAAATTAGGAAGTCCACCACAGTCATTGCTTGGGAGACGGGGTAGTGGATGAACTGGTTGAGAGGTACTTTGCATATCAATAACAGCTGGCTAGCTTCATAGATACCTTAAGTAGCTGTGACAGATGCTGCAGCTGGAGCCAGGAAGATTTTCACTCATGAGGTAACCAGAGGGGCTTACAGTACCTGCTTAAGAGCAAGAAGGTGGTTCCTTATGCTATGGGGCCAAGCCTGCTCCAACTAACAATGGCAGCCAGAGAAAGGCAGAAGAAACCAGAGGGCTGGCAGAGGTAGCCAATTGTGGAAGGAGTTGGAAATGGGGTTATGGAGGAGAAGCAGGGTGAGGATTTAAACTCAAGCATAGCAGTCATATAGGGCTCTCTTGACTATGTGGTTTGGGAAAAAGTAAGAGAACTATAAGGGGTGAGCTCTCATTTTCTCTCTCTCTCCCTCTCTCTCTCTCTCTCTATCTCTGCCATACAGCTTAGAGAGGAGAAGAAAATACGGATGTTGTTTATAGTGAAGAAGGAGGCAATGCGTCCTGGGGAGCTGTAAAAGACTTCCTTGCAAGATCCTGCACTGCTACACATGGATTTTTACCTGGCCTATTAAGACTTGTGCTTTTCCTGAGTTTCACCATGATCCAAAGTAACACAAAACATGCTTTCTTGAACTATTAAATGGAGGCTGATGAATGTGCACACCAGATCCTGAGGGAGAGAGCTGCTATGTGAGGATGGCAACTTTGATCCAGAGAGACTGGAGAACTGTTTGTGTAGCCAGTTTAAGATAAGAAAATGGGAAACTTTTGAGGCTTTTGACTCATAGCCTGGTGGGGAGCATGGGAAGTACTGGGTCTCATGGGAAAGTGGGGCTCAGAGCTGAGGTGCTCTAAACTGGGCTTAGAGCATGAGTGCTGTAGGTTCTCCCAGGGTTGGAATGTTGTAAATAAAGATTTGCTCTTTCCAGCATTAATTATTGGGTCTTTCACCAAGATACAATGTGTACAGGCCCCGGTCTGCTTGCTTACAGTTTGGGAAAGCTTGGTAACAGCACCTTTTAAGAATGAAGTATATAGATTTTAGCCTGAGTTCAAAAAATCTCTAGAAAGGAATAGAAACCCTATGAAGCAGTGTTTTCAGGGATTGTGATATATCCCACGGTTACCATTGAAAGACTAAACTGGTTAAGAACTTTTTTAGATTTCTCATGTCTAGGTTTGTACAGGTTACTCTCCACCATAAGCTCCCTAAACAAACATGCATTTTAATTCCACCTGAATGATAATTATTATTTATTGAGGGTGCACTATGTGGTAGGCATGCTGCTAGATGCTTTATGCTGTTTCATATAATCCTATTAGCAACACCTGGAGGGTCCTTTCATTATTTCTATTTTACAGAAGAGGAAATAAAAGCAGTCTGTATCTTGAAGCACTCTGGGGGTACAAAGATGTATGAGATATACCTTGTTTGCCCTTAAAAACCTAATATAATTATAATAGTTACTTCTTGGGGCTGTAGTAAAGTTTGAATGAGACCATGCATGTAGCACACCATATATTATGCCAAGGGCACAGCAAATGCTCAATAAATCTTATCAATAATGAGGAAGAGGATGAGGATGATGGCAATGATGGTTGATGGTGAAGAAGACAATGATATTGGCATGACATAAGGGAGAATTAATAGTGAAAAGGTAAGATTAAGCATAGCATCCTCCTGGAGAGCTTACGAACTCTCTGGTTTGAGGCAAAGGATCAGTTGATTAGTTATTATATTCTCCTTTCCTTGTGTGACATTAGTAGTATTTCTATCAGGAGGGATATTATTGTCAATGTTAGATACAGTAGGAAGAGGAAGTTCTTATGCTTCTAAGTTGCATAATTGTAATGGGGTAGGTTGGAATAGAGGTTTCTCGAAAACAGGGGAGACCCCAGGTCCAAGGGAACCCCACCCCCAAAGGGAAAAGGCAGGGGGACAGGAAGGCTGCTGAGGTGACAGATTAAAAATATCATGCCTTCTCCAAGACGGGGAGGAGCCCATGGGGCAGCAGACACAGTGCTTAAGGCACAACCCTGGATGAACAGATGCTTGTGTGCCTATGTGTGACTGAGAAGCTTTTGCCCTTATTAAAAATGGCAGCTGAAAGAGGGTCAAAGACACTGAGGAGCTGACAAAAATGGCAGACATTGAACACCGTAAGAAAAGCTTGCTTCCCCATGGCTTCCTGAGCACGTGGGATTTCAGAAGGGCCTTTTAAAAGCAAAGGTGCAGAAAGATATAAGTTCTCTCTCTTGCATGTGCACTTAGTATGGAGAAGTTTACCTCTCTTGGTTTGGGGATTCACGACTCTCTTGGTTTGGAGCTTAGTGCAAGCTTTCTCTCTAGGCTTTTAGTATTTGGATGTTCTGGGCCTCTGGCCCTACTCCCTGCATGATGGGAGCACTCATGAGACCAGGCAGATACCGGGTGCACCAGGGGCTTAGACCCCACATGGTTGGGAGCCCATTCCTGGAGGCAGGGACCCACTTTGGGGCACATGCCCTCCTGGGATCCAGCATCTGAGACACAATGATCCAGTGCTGCATAGCACACTGTTCCTGAGCTTCTCAGACATGGAGTCTGAGAGCAGTGCACCCCAGATCCTGAAGGAGGGAGCTGCTGCAAGAAGAAAGAGAGTCTGAAACCCACAGGTGCACATTCCAGAGACGATGGAGATCTGTTTGTGTACCGACTTAAGTACAGACAAGGAAATGGGGAACTTCTGGGCATGGTTTTCATTTATGGTCTTTTGGGGATCAAGAGTAGTTCTGAATCTTGTGAGAGAGAAGGGCTTAGAGCAGGAGTGCTCTCAGCAACCCCCAAAGGTGGAACTCTTAATAAAAACCTGTTTCCATCAGCACTAATTGTTGGGTCACATAAAAATGTGACAAGCAGCCAAATCCTAGTCTGCATGGTTATATAAAACTTTGGCAAATGTTCCACCCTTTTAATTGAAGGTCAAAATTGAACTTTGAAAACATTCTTAATTATTTTATTTAATAAGCTAGTTTACATATTATGACTTTTGTCTTGCTCAATTTTAATAAGATGGGGATTTTTAAATAGAGTTAATTATACAGAACTACACATTTATTACCATATTGTAACACTTTAGGTAGTGCTTAATTAAAGACTAAATTAAAAAAAATAACATATGACACTTTGTGTTTTCAGCTAAATGGGAGAGTGAAGAGTTTAGAGGCAATGTAAGTGAGCTGGAAGTTCAGAGATCTCCTTAAACAGCATCTCAGCATCTCAGAGCTTCAATTTTCTAATTTTTCAAAATGTAGTTTATTACAGTAATGCCATATACTTGCATTTCACTTTTGACGTGCAAAGTAGCCATATGTATGTTCTTTTCTTTTGATCCTTAAAATAACCCTGAATGGGTTTGATCAAGCATTATTATCCTCCTTTAAAAATGAGAAAAATGATGTTTAGAAAGGTTAAATGATTGTCCAAGGTCACATAGCTAAAGTATTACTTCTAAGTCTCAAAACCATGGTTTATTTTTACATACAATGTTTTCTTTACAGTACACATGCAAGTTCTCCCAGTATAAGCATAGTGAATAAAAGCCAGGCCTGTATTCTAAATTCAACTCTGTCACAAAGAAGCTGTGTGATGCTTGGCAGGTCTCATTGCTTCTCTAGACCTTCTTTTACTTGTCTATAAAATAAAAAAATTAGTAATCTTTGCAAAAATTTTTTGCAAGTATGCTCCATCACACTAGCATAAATGAAGGAACCTAACCAGAGACAAGCAATCCGGTTTGGTCAGCATCGCACAGTAAGTGGTATAGAGAAGCTGCTTCAGTCTCCAGAATAATGAAACATTTGCCTAGCAAGGGTGATTATGTACATAGTTCAAAAGAAAAAAGAAAGACAGGAATACATTATGAATATTCTAAGGGGCATAGTGTAATCTACTTCTACACTCTAATAACAGGTAAAGAGGAGAAACTCCCTGCTGTCCCACAGTTTACAATAATCCCCTTCCTAGAAATCCTCTACTTAGACATGACAAAGGTGATAGACTACATCATGGGGAAATTGGTCTTCAAAACAGTGGTTCTCACCAACTTTTTCTTAAAAGCCATAAGCAAGGGAGAACATGTACATAATTCTGTTGACTTTCATAGACTGTGTACTTTATTCCCATACTTAGATGTAGTGATGATAATGCTGGTAATGGAGATGATTGTTAATGAATAATCCATGTATAACATTGAATGGGAACCCACAAGTCACATTTTTAAGGAGATAATTTTGTCTTTAATTAGTCTTTCAAGTGAACACACATGGTACATGTTCTATGCCTAAAAAATCCCCTTGAAGACATGCACACCTAATCTTTCTCTAGTTAAATTCTCCTTATTCTTTGTATTTCACTTCAATAATAACTCTCCTCTAGGAAACCTTTCCTGAGGTTTATTCTAGTTATTCTCTGTAGTAGAAATTGTTAAGCTTCTGGGAAACAGAGCTTGGCTTTCTTGAGAACTTTCTTCCCTCTTTGCATGCAGAACTGATAGGACTTTCAATCAAGGTAATATTCTTTTCCCTAACCAAGTAATGGGGTTGTGACCTGCACTAGGCCACCCAATTCTCCTTCACAGAAATGTGTACCTTAAGCAACATTGCACAGATGGGAAATCCAGCTAATTCATGTGAAGACCCTCTCTGTTTATTCAAGCGATCTGGATGCTTGCAGCAATTTTGCTTCCTTTCTCACTTAACCCAACTCTGGTTCATCAGCCATTCTACATTTAAAATGAGTTGCTCCACATCCTTCCAATACTCTTCCTTCCAATGCTTGCTTCCAAAGAACCTAATCATACATTTCTGTTATGTGGTCTTGTGGAACATGAATTTCTTCTTAATAACACATATTTTATTTTGTAAGTACATATTTGTTTGATTATTTGATTAATACTTGCATGCTCACCAGGCTGTGAGCTCCAGAGAAGCAAAGAGAATATTCCCAATACTTAAAATAATGTTTAGCAGAGGAAGCAAGCACATACAATGGGCTATAGGTAGTTCATTCAATAAATGGTGCTGGGAAAATTGGACAGATACATGCAGAAAAATGAAACCAGACCACCTTCTTACATCACACAAAAGAATGAATTCAAAATGAATTAAAGACTTAAATATCATACCCAAAACTATAAAATTCCTAGAAGAAAACATAGGCAGCAAGATCTCGGACATTGCTCATGGCAATTTTTTATTGGCTATATCTCCCCCAGCAAGGGGAACAAAAAAATAAACAAATGGGAATACATCACACCAAAAAGATTATGCACGGCAAAGGAAATCATCAAAAAATAAAAATACAACCCATAGAATGGGAGAACATATTTGCTGGTACATCCAATAAAGGGTTAATATACAAAATTTATAAAGTTCTTACAAAACTCAACACCAAAAATACAAACAACCCAATTAAAAAAGGGGCAGAAGATCTGAATAGATACTTCTCCAGAGAGGACATACAGATGGCCAATAGACTTATGAAAAGATAATTAATGTCACTAAGCATCAGTAAAATGCAAATTAAAACCACAATGAAACACCATATCACACCTGTCAGAATGGCTATCATTCATAAAACAAGAAACAAGTGTTGGTGAGGATGTGGAGAAAGAAGGCGGCAATTTGCCCTATTGGTGGGAATGCAGACTGGTTCAGCCACTGTGGAAAACAGTATGGAGATACCTCAAAAAATTAAAAATGGATTTACCTTTTTATCCAGTGGTCTCACTTCTGGGGATATAGCCTAAGGAACCTAAAACACTAATGTGAAAGAATATAAGCACCCTATGTTTATTGAAGATTTATTTACAATCACCAAGCTATGGAAGCAATCCAGGTATCCATCAGTAGATGAGTGGATAAAACAACTATGGAGAAAAGGGGAAGGTTTTACAGGAAGAAGTATAAAGGACACATGGATAAAAAAACTAGGGGCAGGTGGAAATGGGAGGGAGGAGGGGAGGTCTGGGTGTGTGGGCTGGGATGGGAGTAAAAGATAGAAAATTGTACTTCAACAACAATTAAAATAAAATTTTAAAAAATGCAAAAAAAAAACAACTATGGGACATTTACACAATGAAATACTAGTTGGCCGTAAAAAAGAACATTTACCCTTTATGATATATGGATGTACCTGGAGAACATTATGCTAAGTGAAATAAGTCAGTCAGAGAAAGACAAATACCATATGATTTCACTTATATGTGGAATCTAATGGTCAAACTGAACTAAATAGCAAAACAGAGACAGACTCATGTACAGAGAGGAGATGACAGCTAGTTGGTGGGGGTGAGTTTATGATGTGGAGGGACTGAGCAAAAAGGTAAAAGGACTTACGGACAACAGTGAGGTGATTGCTGGAGGGAGTGGAGTATAAGGAGACTAAATGGTAATAGGAAAAATACAATAAAGTTTAAATTAAAGAAGAAAAAAATCATCGAGTGGAGTAAAAGCCACTCATTTAAGCCACAGTCTATGGCTACTATTATTCTGTTATAATCTTTTTATTTACTCCATGGCTTTTCAGTTTACTCTTTGAATTTTAGTAATTCTTAGATTTTTTGAATTGTAATTAAGGTTCTTTCATCAATATAAGTTCTCATCTTTGGAAACCTTCACACATAACCACTTCTGAGGGTATTCTTCTTTAAACAGGAATTAACATCCACTTTCCAGGGCAAAGCATTGATTTTTTTTTCTCTTCAGGGCAAATATATGTTGCTATCACCATCCTCCCTGATCCCTGAAAAAGATTTGAAATGTAAATAGCTGACTCATTCAAGTGACCTCAGATTTTTAGAGAAGTAGCCATGAAGTAGGATGTGATATTAAAAAGAGAACCGCAGTGTTTGGAGACCAAGATTTAAGGTCTGTGCAACCTTAGACAAGTTATGCTGCTTCTCACAGTTTTAATGCTTAATTGATGCATCAGTAATTTTCCGTTTGGCACTGAGTTACATATCTTTTTTTTAAATTATTTTTGTAAGAACACATATCTGAGACCTACCTTATTAATAAATTAAACTTTTATTTTATTGTTTTTATATTGAGATCATTTCAGACTTTAAAAAGTTACAAAAACAAGATTAATAAAATAAAATTTATATACCTTTTATCTAGCTTCCCAAATGTTAAAATTTTGCATAACAATATGCTTATAAAACTAGAAAATTGATATTGATAGAATTCTACCACCTAATGTAGAGACCTTATTCAAATTCCACCAATAGTCCCACTGATTTTTGTTTTATTTTTTTCTGGTCCAAGAGCTAATTTGATATCTTGTTGAATTTGGTTGTCATGCTTCCTTAACCTAGATCACTTCCTAAAACCTTTTTAAACTCTGAAACAGTTCTTACATTTCCTAACTCAATAAAAAAGTTCCAATGGACTTTGGCCCATTAGAAAAGTATGGATAAAAATTGTTTGCTTGACCAAACTTTAGTCAAACTCCTGAAACATCTTCCAGCCCCATCTGTGCATTTTCCTGTCAAGTTCAGTTTCAGCAACAACCCTGATAAGTCAGTTAAACCAGAACCCCCATCTTAAATATCTGATCACCCTCAATACCTGATCAGGTTTCTTATTCTCCATTATTTCCCAGGTGATGCCTGATCACCTTGGATTGTCTTCTGCAAGAATCCTGTTAGTTTGGATTAGCCAGAACCCCTTCTTCACTTTGATGTTTATTCTTAACTCTAATACCCCCACCCTACTCTTTGGCTAAAAATTCCCACTTGCCCATGATATATTTGGAGTTGAATCTGATCTTTTTCCACCGCCACCCTCATAAAATTCCATAGCAGTAGTCTCTATATGTATCACTCTGGCCTTGAATAAAATCTGTCACCATCTTTAAATGTGCTTTCAATTTTCTTAGAACTAGAACAAATAATCCTAAAATTTATATGTAGCCACAAAAGACCCAAAATAGTGAAAGTGATCTTAAGAAAGAAGAACAAAGTTGGAGGTATTATGCTCCTTGATATCAAACCATACTGCAAAGCTATAATAATCAAAGCAACATGGTACTGGCCCCTAAACAAACACATTGATCAATGGAACAAAATAGACAGCCCAGAAATAAACCTTCACTTATATGGCAAACTAATCTATGACAAACAAACTCAAAATATACATTGGAGTAATGACAGTCTCTTCAATAAATGGTGTTGGGAAAACTGTACAGATACATGCAAAAAGAAAATGAAACTGGGCCACTCTCTTACACCATATACAAAACTAAACACAGAATATGTTAAAGGCATAAATGTAAGGCCTGACCATAAACTCCTATAAGCAAACATAGGAAGTAAATTATTTGACATCAGTCTGAGAAATATTTTTTTGGATACACTCCTTTGAGCAAAAGAAACAAAAAGGACTAAATCAAACTAAAAAGTTTGTGCACAGGAAAGAAGACCTTCAACAATAGGCAACCTACTGACTGGGAGAATACGTTCTTAAAAGTTATATCCAGTAACAGGTTGATATCCAAAATATCTAAGAACTCATACAACTCAATAAAAAAGTAGTCTGATTGAAAAATGGGTAGAAGGCATGAAAAGGAGACATACAAATGGCCAAGTCATGAAAAGATGCTCAACATCACTAATCATCAGGTAAATGCAAGTCCTAACCACAGTGAGATTCCAACTCACACTAATCAGAATGGTTATTATCAAAAACTTAACAAATAACATGTGTTGGCAAGGATATGAAGAAAAGGGAACTCTTGTGCACTGTTTGTGGGATGGCAAATTGCTGCAGCCTCTATGGAAAACAGTATGGAGATACCTCAAAAGAATAAAAATAGTTATACCATATGACCTAATCATTCCTCTTCCGAGTGTTTATCTGAAGTAAGTGAAACTCTAATTAGAAAAGATATATGCAATTCTATATTTTCTGCAGCATAATTTGAAATAACCAAGATATGGAAGCAACCTAGGTGTCCATAGATAGAAAAATGGATAACAAAGATGTGGTATATGTAAAATAGAATATTATGCAGCAACAAAAGAGAATGAAATCTTGATATTTGAGAAAACATGTATGAACCTAGTGGGTATTATGCTAAGTAAAATAAGTCAGGCAGAGAAAGACAAATACTGTTTGGATTTATTTATATGTGGAATCTAAAGCAAAGCAAACAAAGAAACAAAACAAAAACATGCTCATAGAAACAGAGACCAAAGGAATGGTTACCAGAAGGTTGGGGTTGAGGAGATGGCTGAAAAGGAGAAGGGGAATATAGTGAACATTTTAACAAGTTTACATGGTGACAGGTGGTTACTAGAATTAGCGGGATGGTCACACTGTAAGGTGTAAAAATGTCAAATCACTATACTGTACACCTGAAACTAATATAACCAACATAAGGTTATATGCCAATTATAAGTTAATTAAAAATATTAGTATTGAGGGAGAAAAAGAATAGTGTTTAACATTTTCTAGTAACTTATTACATGTTTGTTTTACTTAATAAATGAATAAATAAATGAAATTTTAGGTTCTCATTGCTGTCTACTGCTTTTTAGAATGGGGAACCCCACCACAGCATGCCCCCAAGACTTGCTCTCCTTATATCCCTTGTTTTCAATCTTTCCTTTTTCTCAGTCTCTTGTTTTCTCTCACTCTCTCTTTTTCTCCTTCTCTCTATTCCTATCTTCCCAATTCACAACTACACTGATGTCTTCAGGACTGGATTTCTTCCTAGTCATAAAACTCTTTTCACACTCTCAGGAAAAAGTCCAAGGCATTTCATGATCTTAAGCCTGATCCCTCTGTTGCCTCATGTAGAGCTCTTTTATTTCCTGGATTCCCCATGTCTCTGTCCCTTTGAACCAACTGTCATCTCTTCCTGCAGTGACTTTTATTTATCTCTCTCCTTGAGCCCTTAGCCCTAGACTTTCTTCCTTCATAAAGCTTTCCCCCACCATAAGGTCCACCTTCAACTGATCTTGGACTAGCTGAGATTACCTTCATTTGTGTTCCAAAGCTTACTTCACATACCTTGTTATTTATTTACTTTATTGTTTTTATTTGTTTATTTGTTTACTGACTGCCTCTAAAGAGCCCCTCAAGAACAAGAACCATCTCTTTCAAATATATCTACTCTGAACCCAGCATAACAAGTCTTTTATAAATGTTTGTTTTTAAAAAATTATAAGCTGAAAGACTGAGTCATCTTACCAACTGAATTCCCTGCTAAAGTTTTAGTATCACATTTATAACTCTCTCTTGTAGTATTTATTGATTTTAATTTTTTGTACCCTCACCAAAGGATATGATTGTTGATTTACATAAGCATGTGCCCTGACAGGGAACTGAACCCACAACCTTTTGGTGTATGGGATTCACTCCAAGCATCTGAGCAACCTGGCCAAGGCTGATTTCAATGTTTCATTGTAGATACCTGTATACATGTTTCATTTTCACTGTGTTTTTACTACTTAGAAGTAGAGTCTATATCTTCTTCATTTATATGTATTCTGCAGCACCTGGCATACTTTCTGGCCTATAGTAGGTGCACAACAATTACTTGTCTACAAAAATGAATGAAAAATGAAGCCATGCTAAACTGCTGATGTTTCATATATAGTAAGTCCTCACTTAATGCCATTGGTGGATTCTGTGGCTTTAAGCAAAATGGCATATAATGAAACCAATTTCAGGCTAAATTATATAGGCTAATTGATATAAACAAGAGTTAAGTTCCTATGGTCTCATCAATATTATAATGTAACAAAATTGAATGAAAAGATGTTATCCAAAAATCTGCTGTATTAAAATGAACAGATGAAATATTCATATTTCACAAAAGACATAAGATGACAGTGATTTATTTTTAAAAGGAATAGATTGTAAGCATGAGATTTCAAATTGGTTAAGATGGAAAGAGAGAATGGGAAGCTTTTCATGATAGTCCTTAAATTTTATCACAATGCAACTATCATTTCACCTTAAATAATTCCAGTAGCTTTGAAATGAAATACTTACCTGAAATATTAGGTTATATAGTGATATGCAGACTACCTCCAACACCACCAGACTTGCCCACACTTACACTGTTGTTCATGGGACCTGGTCATTTTGCATGCCTCTGAATCCATACATTAAAAGATATAAGATTGAAATCCTTATGTCCAGAAGGAGCCATATTTGAATCAGGATCTGGTTTGGGTTTAGCAACAGACAATGGACCAGTTTATGGTGTTTCAGTCTTTAAAGATAAATGTGTTTTTGACTATACTAACAGGCAAGTCATGCTCATTATTTTCCCTTTCTCTTTTTTAACCAAATGCCTCTATTGACAGACCCCTCAAGGGTTTACATACACTTCAGTCAGTTTAGGATGATTTGACCAGTAGGAGACTCACCTGAAGCAGTGTGGCATGCAATCATTAAGTGATGACATTCAGAATAGAGTCTGGTATATTATACCTCTTAATAAGTTCTTAGTTAAGATAAGAAATTGATATGTCCTCTTCACTCTCAAGCACAGAATGCAAATCTCTCCATATAGTAAGCCACTGGCTAGATTCTTTTTCAAACTATTTTAAGCTATTTCAGACAATCCTTAGTGCAGTCTGTACCTGAAGAGCAGAAGCTAAAGTATATTAATTCCCTCCAAAGAAACCAAACCTTGGTGACAGAGATTAAGAAACTCCTCTACTACTCATTATACGTGTTACCAGTCTTAGTTGGGGAGTGGTCCTTCAGCCATTCACCCAAGATCAGGTGCATCAAGTCAGAAGAAACAGAAAAGAGTAACCCTCAAATATGGTCTTTGAGAGGGGGCAAATCTTCCTCACAGGGGAGAAAATCATCTGATACCATCAGTGTGTTGTGTAATATTGATTCACCAACTTCAAAAGCTATGCCATCAATATAAAAGCTGGTACTAGACCTGTCTATGATGTGATCAGTGACAGAAATTTACTAATCACTGCAGAGGCATTTACCCTCTCTGAAGATTGCTCCTTCAAGAGGAATTGCTCCTTCATTGGGAGCACCAATGACTACACAATTACCAGATAAGCAAGTATCAAACTTAAGTTTAATCAGTCTGTGTCTTTTTTAAAGTATATTTTATTGATTATGCTTTTACAGTTTTCCCAATTTCATTTTCTTCCTTTTATCCTCCTTCCACCCTGCACCCCTAAATCCTCCAGCATCCCCCCTCCCTTACTTCTTGTCCATGGGTTATACATATAAGTTCTTTGTCTTCTCTGTTTCCTATACCATTCTTTACCTCTCCTTGTCTATTTTATGCCTACCAATTATGCTTCTTATTCCTTGTAAATTTTCCCCCATTCCCCCCCACACGGAAAAACTCTTTTCTCCATTTCTCTGGTTCTGTTCCTATTCTAGTTGTTTGCTTGTTTTTTGTTTTAGTTTTTTTAAGTTCAGTTGTTGGTAGTTGTGAGTTTGTTGTCATTTTACTGTTCATAGTTTTTGATCTTACATTTCTTAGATAAGACCTTTGCATATTTCATAAAATAAGGGCTTGGTGATGACAAACTCCTTTAACTTGATTTAGAAAGCACTTTATTTGTCATTCTATTCTAAATGATAGCTTTGCTCGATAGATTTAATCTTGGATGCAGGTCCTTGCCTTTCATGACTTCAAATACTTCTTTCCAGTCTCTTATTGCCTGTAAGGTTTCTTTTGAAAAAATCAGCTCATAGTCTTATGGGCACTCCTTGGTAGGTAACTCTCTCCTGCTGCTTTTAAGATTCTTTATCGTTAATATTGGATAACTTAATTATGATGTGCTTTGGTGTGTTCCTCCTTGAGTCCAATTTATTTGGGACTCTCTGAGCTTCCTGGACTTCCTGGAAGTCTATTTGTTTCACCAGATTGGGGAAGTTTTCCTTTATTATTTGTTAAAATAATTTTCAACTTCTTTCTCTTGTTCTTCTACTTTTGGCACCCCTATGATTTGGATATTGGAATGTGTATAGTTGCCCCAGAGGTCCCTAAGCCTCTGTTAATTTTGTTGAATTCTTATTTCTTCATTCTGTTCTGATAGGATGTTTATTTCTTCCTTTTGTTCCACATCATTGATTTGAGTCCTGGTTTCCTTCCCTTCACTGTTGGTTCCCTGTATATTTTTATTTATTTTACTTTGGGTGGCCTTTATTTCTTCCTTCATTTTCTGACCATGCTCAGTCAGTTCTGTGAACATCCTGATTACCAATGTTTTGAACTCTGCATCAGATAGGTTGGCTATCTCCTTGTCACTTAACTCTTTTTCTGAATCGTTGATCTGTTCTTTCATTTAGGCCACATTTCTTTGTCTGGGCACACCTGCTATGTTGTAAGGGAGCAGATCTTAAGTTATTTGCCAGGACCAGGCAACCCTCTTTGCTGCTTTGTGGTGCTGTCTTTGGGGGAAGGGGGTCAGAGAGGGAACAATGCTGCTCACTTGGTCTGCTCTAGCCCCACATTCCAAGGAACTCTCTTGTGTGAGACTGGGCATTTCTCCCACCGTGGCAACCCCTGCAATAGTTCACAGCTAGCTTTGAGGTTTTAGTTTCCTATTTAGCCAGCCCTGCCCTGCCCACTCAGTCTGCCATCTTGCTGTGAGTCCTCTCAGCCAGCCCCACCTCACCTGTGCAGTCCGCTGCCTTGCTGCTCATCCTCTCCATTTGGCTGCCTATCTCCTGTCTCCATCCCTCCTACCAGCCTGGATGAATGTTTCTTTAACTTCTTGTTTGTTGGAGTTCTGTGCAGTCTGATTTTCTGGCACTTCTGGTTGTTTATTTTTTTTTTTAGATTGGTTGTTGTCTATCTTTTGATTGTGTGAGGAAGTGAAACGTTTCTACCTGCGCCTCCATGTTGGCCAGAACTCTAATCAGTCTGTCTCTTAAAGCTTGCTGATGAACAAAATTGGCCAGATTGCCACTATATGCAATCATCATGTTGGTGTTACTAGTAAGAACTACTAGAGTAGGTGTTATCCATACTCCCTCTTCCCTTTTTATGGATTTAGCAAATAGTTACTTGCAGAACTCCTTTGCAGTTTCAATCATGACATTTTTATCATAATTTTTCCTTTCTTACACCAAATTTATTTTTTATCAATACAATCATTGGATGGGGAGTTTTCACTGATCTAATTAGCACAAACATTAACACATACATTTGCAAGCTGGAGCTGAAACTAAGTTGGTTTTACCAGTGGAAAAAGGACCAAATATTTTTGGCAGTTAGTTGAGCTGCTCATATATATTATATGACCACTATATTGTGAAAGCAAGTTGTTGAAAGTGCACAGCTTGTTAACTTTTTGAGCATCACATTCTTCATCAGTCATGAGCAGTTCCACTAGTGAGTGTGTTTTAAATCTGATATCTGCTGCCACTTGTAATAGTTTCATTTGTGGTACACATGAGAGACAGGTATTTATCTTGACTGGTAGATAGCCAATCTTGTGGTGTCATATATCCAAAATTCACAGCTTCATCAACATAAGATACAAATGATATGAGAGCCTGCATTTTAGTTGGTGGAGGTAAAGCTGAGGCTTCTAGTATTTGATCCTCTGTATCCCTCCAGACCACCAATTTGTTAGTCAAGTTCTCACACTTCTGTTTCTAGAATTCCCCAACCGTACACTGGAGATGGAGTTTGGCCAAATAGCTAAAACAACTTAAGGTGGTATCAATTTTTCTCCAAGTTCAGTTCAAGCACAGTTCAGAAGCTATCATATCCACAATTATAACAATCCTGTTTTGCAAAATGTTAGCAGGCAGTATCTGAGATGAGATGAACCAGACAGAGATATTGAAGATACATTGTAGATCATGCTGGTGCCTATATAATCATTAATGATTTCAATTGTTTCAGTATATCTGATCTGCTTAGACATATTCCTAGAAACACTTCTGAATCCATCTCTTGAAACACTTGTCGATATCACACACCTTACCTAGAAACTGTGTTCTTAAAAGTAATCTCAGAGAGTCTCCAACCTAATACCTTTGATTATTTCTCCCCTTTCCCTCTTTCTCTTCACTTTTTCTCCTTCTCCCTTCCCACTGTTCATTTAATTTGTGAAGAACATGGATTTATTAGACTCATAGGAAGTGCCTGAGGTGAGAATCAAAAGAATCAGAGTTTTGCTCCATAGTTGCAAAAACATAATACATATAAACTTTTCAAAGAATCATACAAATCCTGTGGGAAATATATTAGTCCAACATCTCACAAACTTATTTGACCACATAGCCTTTTTCTTCTCAAAACAAGAATTGTACATGTTGACAAACAATTGTAGATACACTGAATATCATGTTTTATCTAAAAGTAATTTTACATAAGGAAAAGTTGAAAATGTGATGTTTAATATGGAAAGGGAAGACATAAGAAATGCATAAATGTAGAGACTTACAGCCAAGATGGCAATATAGGCAGACATACTTCACTTTCTTTCACAACCATAGGAAGGAATCACAACTAATCTCAACACAAAAAACCAACCAGAACTGCCAGAAAATCAAATGGTATGGAAGTTCAACAACCAAGCATTTGTAGAAGAAATATTCATCTAGATGGGTAAGAAGGGGTGGAGATGGGGAGTCAGGGGTGAAGAGGATGCAGTGTGGAGGGGGTGAGGCAACAGCAGTGGTGTTGTTCACATGTGGTGGATAAAAACTGGGTGGGTGGCAACTGGGGAGTGAGAGATCTCAGCTCCAAACCAGACCTTGTAGTGCAGGGTTCCAGCACTGGGAAAATAAAAGTGTATGACCTCTAGCTATAAAAACCAGGGGCTTGGGATCACAGAAGGAACTGCTGGTCCCTCAGGGGAGTACTTTTAAAAGACCCACAGTGTCCTAGAATGTACACAAACCCACCCAGTCTTTAATTCAGAACCAGGGCAACAGATAGAAGGGCACCCGTCACATACGGGAAGTAGGTGAAGGGACTGGAAATGGGTGAGAGCAGAGAAAGTGACATCATTCCCTCTCTGACCCCTCCTTCATGTACAGCACCACAAAGGAGTGAAGTAGGCTACCCTGCCCTTGTGAATATCTACAGCTCCACCACTTACCATGTAACAGGTGTGCCAAGCATGGGGATCAAAGTGGCTCTACCTAACACACAGATACATAGAGAGGTTACCAAAATGAGAACAGGGCAATAAGGCCCAGATGAAAGAATGGATCAAAACTCCAGAAAAAGAACTAAGTGATATGGAGATAGTTTACCTTTTAGATGAAGAGTTCAAGGCACTAATGAACAGGATGCACAATGAAATGACTGAGTATAGCCACAAAATAAAGAAAGAAGTGAAGGTTATACAAAGTGAGACCAAGAAAAATATACAAGGAATCAACAGTGAAGGGAAGGAGGCCAGGTTTCAAATCAAAGATTTAGAACAAATGGAAGAAATAAACATTCACACAGAACAGAAATGGGAAACAAGAATTAAAAAAAAAATAAGGAGATGCTTAGGAATCTCTGGGACAATTATAAACATACCAACATCTGAATCATGGTGGTGCCAGAAGGAGAAGAGGAAGGGCAAGAAATTGAAAACTTATTTGAAAAAATAATAAAAGAAAACTTCCCTAATTTGCAGAAGGGAATAGACAAACAAGTCCAGGAAGCACAGAGTCCCAAATAAGTTGAACCCAAAGAGGGCCACACCAAGGCAAATGGATTGCCAGAGGGAGTGGGTTATGGGGCATTGTGGGGCAAAGGGGAAAAATATGGACAACTGTAACAACATAATCAATAAAATGTACTTTAAAATATAAATATATACATACATTTATATGTACTGTTCTTACTCTATTATATGTGTGTATACATTTAAAGGATTTCAATTTATTGAAAGCTATTCTATGCTTAGGATAAGGAAAAATTAAGCAATTAAATATTCCCCATGATAGAATGGATTATTTTGTGAAGGAGAAAGTATCTCATCACTGAAAATAGTCAGGATGATGTTGAAAGACATCTGTCATAGTCAATTTGTTACAGAAGTTAGAATATTTTTAAAGTATCTTCCAAATCTAAGGCTATGGTTTTGTGATTAAGTGACAAATGTTGGGAATTGCTCTGCCTGGTTTCAGAAGCTAAAACCCCCATGGCTAAGGCTGACTAAAAAGACCTTGGGACCATAAGCCACTAAGGAGACAAAGCTTATCCTTCTGGCAGGAATGCAGCCTCTGCCCCCTTTACTTCACCTTGCTTGGCCCCGGGTGAATGACTGGTTGGTCAATGAAGGCTAAGACTCCTCAAAGGAGGGACAACCTAAGACATGCACAGTCATCATGAAGGGAACATCAGGGAAGGATTTATGGAATGATAGAAAAGGTGTGATGGACCCTCACCTCTCAGCTTCGTCATAAACTGAGTCATTCTATCTGTAAAAAGTCTCCTAATCTCTTGGCTCCCTTACTTCCCCTGCCTGACTTAAACCTGAAACAATACTGGAGGTGGGTGTGGCCCTGTGCTGGAATAGGTGGTTTCTGGGGCCGTCAGGCCTAAGAAAGAATGCATAAAATCCTGTGAAAACTGCTTTGCTAAGAAGGCCCTCAATTAAAATTATAAAGGTCCAAGCATAAAATGAGCTTGTTTCCCAGTATGGCCCTTTGATGTTACTCGATCTATTTGACCCTGACTCAGAATAAGCCCTCCTAGTTCTTTGAATGTTGTTATCTATTGTATGATCATTACTGCCTGACAATGATTGATGCAAATGAAAACCAATAAAAGTCCATTGAGGAACAGGCTCAAGGCCTTTCTCCTCTGAGATTGGCCATATTTCTTCCCCAAACACATCATGTCTTGGTAGACTTATTCTCATCTGCGGCAGCCAGGAGGGCTCTGTGGGTGGAGGCCCCACACAGACAAACACTGTTTTTTTTTAACTTTCTAAAAAAATTTTATTGTAACCATTGTTCAAGTACAGTTTTCTATCCTTTACTCCCATTCCACCCCACCCATCCCTCCCCTCCTCCCTCCCAGTTCCAAACACCATAGTTTTTCTCCATCTGTCATTTACATTTGTTCCTGTAAATCCTTCCCATTCTCCCCTGAAATTCTCTCCCCTCCCCCTCTGGTCAATGTCAGCCTGTCCTCTATTTCAGTGTCTTTGGCTATATTTTGCTTCTTTCTTTCTTTTGTTCTTTAGGTTGCTGTTAAAGGCGAGATCATGTGGTATTTGTCCTTCAATGCCTGGCTTATTTTGCTTAGCATAATGTTTTCCAGCTCTATCCGTGATGTTGCAAAGGGTAGGAGCTCCTTCTTTCTTTCTGCTGCATAGAATTCTATTGTGTAAATGTACCATAGTTTTCTGATCCATTCATTTGCTGATGGGCACCTAGGTTGTTTCCAGCACTTAGCTGTTGTAAATTGTGCTGCTGTGAACATTGGGGTGCATAG
>CM052552.1:5539242-5557361 GCA_028533065.1 Trachops cirrhosus | reverse complement strand
CACAGCAATGGTAAAGTAAATGTACTCTGGAAAACAAATTTTTTTTTGCTCCCACATTGCCACACATGCTTAACCCAGAGTATAAAATAAAGCACTCACCCCAGCAAGGCAGAGAAATGCCCGGCTGGTGAGCTTAAAAGCACCAAGGCCCCTGTCGTTATTCGCCGACGCCGTTCCTTCCATAGGGATTCCCTGGACCTGCAGGAGCTGGACTCCGGCACTTGGTGTCTCAGATCTTTTATCTGTGGATTCAAGGGTTTTTTAAATTAGTTCTGGAATATTTTCATCCATTATCTCTTTAAATAAATTTCTTCTCTATTGTCCATATTATTTTCTTCTGGTATAGTTATTTGTATTAGACTTTCTCCTTTTATTCTACATGTTTCTAAAATCTCTTTTTCTCTCTCAACTCACTTGGAGTAATATCATCTGAGTCACTATTTTTTTCTCTTCAATTGTTTATAATCTACTCTAAAACCTATTTAGTGAGTTCTTAGCTATTTTGTTATATCTATATGTTATAACTTGCAATTTATCAAATGTTACTGGCCATTTTTATGGTCTTTTATTGTTTGCTCAGTTGTATATGATCTTTCATATCATTAAACATTTCATACAAAGTTATTTGCAGCACCTGAAGCTCTTGAAAGTCTAAATCTGTTATTTCTAAGTGAAACAGTAAATCCAGGATTTTTAAGCCATTTAAACTGCCCTTCAAAAGTAAATTCTATGGACAAAAACTACCAAGTATGGAAGAAGTAAGGAAATAGTATATATTAGTTTTTCTGAAGAAATGTAATGAAATAACAACCCAAGTCAACCAAGAGATAACTGAAGAAACTACAACAAAGGGTAAACATTGAAAATATTTAACAGTATACTTAAGACTAAAAACCATAGGGTGAGTCACAGAGAACAAACACAATAAAATTATACATGTCCTAATAATGATGAAAAATAGAACATAAGTTAAAGAATCAGAGACCAAAGAAAGAGAGCAGAGACAGGAGGCAGAATAGCTTTACTGAGTGCCTTTTCTTCAAAAGCTAAGAGTCAATATCACTTAAAATAAATTGGAAAGCAAGGAGGGGCCTAAGGAGTAGCTGTTGTGACAAAGGACAAATAGTGAGTTTCAGCTCCCTGAAAGAACTCTACCAGATGTGGTAGAAGTCTACCACATCTACCAATGTGGTACATCACCATGCCCTCTCACTTGGCCTAGAAGAAAGCATCCAAAAAGAAGGAAGCTGTCAGAGCATGACAGTGGCCCATAAAGAGAATTGAAGAAAATGGAAATGCTGTCACAAAACCACAGGTGAAAGAGGCAAAAATAAGGCCAATGGTCAAGAGACCAGAGAATAGATTTTCTGAGCAAGAAACTAGAAAACTTAGAGATGAAGAATGTCACTGCTTGAGCAGTCACCGGCATCCTTGTGTCTCACCCTAATAAGACTGGCATTCACATTCTCAACCTCTCCCTCACCTTTCATAGTCAAGAGCTTCTCTGTAATACCAATATGGAATTAAAGTCAAGCTATATTATGGTGTCATTAGTTTAAATGGAATTAGAATGTCCATAATGCTTTCTGTTATGGGAAATGTTAATTACTCATCCCTGAGCATATCAACATCTATCATCTGACCTGGGAGATGCCCCCTAGTGACAAGACACCATCGCATTGCATGATGGGAGCCAACACAGAGTGGGGCATGCTGCAGAGGGAGGCCCAGAGGCTGGCTCACAAGGATGCAGAGTGTGAAAAGCTCATGGAACTCTATGAACTTCTGGAAGAACTGGATGCTGAAAAGATGGAGATGAGGCCTCATGGATCCTAGAAGGGCTGGGTTTCACTCTTGCAATTCAGCACAAGAAAGTAAAAGATTTCAGTGGGAGCTGGAGGATGAGGGATGCCATCACCAGAGCCCTCTTCATTCAGCCTTCCAGGCTGCTCCTGGATGAGCCCACCCACCACCTGGACCTCAATTCTTGTGGGTTGTTGGAAGAGAATCTAAAAGTTTTTAAGTGCACCATGGTCCTCATCTCCCATTCCCAGGACTTTCTTAATTGTGTCTGCACCAACATTATTCATATGCACAACAAGAACTGAACTATTATATGGGTGATTATGATGAATATGTGAAGACATGCCTGGAGCTGGAGAATCAACTGAAGAGATTTCACTGGAAGCAAGATCAGATTGCTCACACGAAGAACTACTTTGCTAGGTTTGGTCATGGCAGTGCTAAGATTAACCTGCTTGCCCAGAGCAAGGAGAATACAGAAAATGATGGCATCAGGACTGACAGGGTTGTGAGCAATAAGATATTGTCATTTTACTTCCCACCATGGGGTAAGATTCTACCTGTCATTATGGAGCAGAATGACCGCTTCAAGTATACAAAAGATGGGCCTTGCACCTATAACATTCTAGAATTTGATATTGATCTTGACATAACAGTAGTTTTGGTAGGGACCAATGGAGCAGAGAAGTCATCTCTTCTGAAGCTGCTAATTTGAGAGCTACTACCAACAGACAGGATGATACAAAAATACTCTAACATCAAGGTCATTTAAAAGAGCCCCTTGACTTAGACCTCTCGCCTTTGGAGTACACAATGAAGTGCTATCCAGAGATTAAGGAGAAAGAAGAAATGAGAAAGATCATTGCACAATATGCTCACACTAGGAAACATCAGTTGAGCCTGATCTGGAACCTGTCTGATGGGAATAACTGCCGAGTGTGTCTGGCCTGGCTGGCCAGGTAGAACCCCACATACTGTTCCGGGACAAGCCCACCAATCACCTGGATATTGAGACCATTGACATCCTAGCAGATGCTATCAGTGAGTTTGAATGTGGTATGATGCTGGTCAGCCATGATATCAGACTCAGTCAGGAGGTAGCACAAGAAATCTGGGTCTTCAAGAGGCAGAAAATCAACAAGTGTACTGGAGACATGGCCCTCAAGGAAGACCTCAAGTCTAAGCTGGTGGGCCAGGAGCCTCACATCACCAGGAGGACCCACAATGTATGAGCTCTTGCCCCATCCATGCAAAGTAGAATCCCTGGGGAAACAGTTCTGTATTGCTGCAATATGTCTTCCCAGCCCCTCCCTTGTCCTCACCTACCATAGCTGAACTCTGTGATCCTATCTGCAGCTGGAGAATATCTGTCCTTCCCATTATATCTATGTCTGGACTCAGATGGCTGTTCCCACCAGCCCCTTGCTTGTTTCTGACAACAAGTGATGCAGTCAGAGGCATCTGAGAGTGAACAGAAGGGTCCACACCCTGGTTGGCCCATGAAGGAGCTTAAGATACTGATTTTCTGGGTTTTGATGACGTTGGAGGAGTACCCCTCAGCCTACCACCCCCATTCCTTTGTGCTTATTATTTTGAGCTTTGGATCAGCGGATCCATCCTGATTGTTTTTTTTAAAAGATTTTATTTATTTACTTACTTACTTACTTACTTACTTACTTTTAGAGAGGGGAAAGGAAGGAGAAAGAGAGGGAGAGAAACATCAATGTGTGGTTGTTTCTCAGGCGCCCCAAACTGGGGACCTGGCCTGCAACCCAGGCATGTTTTTGGACTGGGAATCAAAACGGTGACCCTTGGTTCACAGGCCCACACTCAATCCACTGAGCTACAACAGCCAGGGCTGGTTTTTAAATAATTATTTAACAGTATGAGTTTTAGGCCTGTGTGACATCTACAAAGGGTAAAATTTTAAAAAGAAGCAAAAAATAAATAACTAATTTAAAATGTGGTAAGCAAGTTATAGAATGAAGTTATACACCAAGGAGTGAGAGGTGAATAGCTAGGGTGACCATGTATGCCTCTGAAAGAAGGAGTATTTTATCATTGACATAGATTAGAAATTCTGGTGCATGGTAGTAATGAAAAGTGGATATGTTGTCACTTTTGTTATTTTTTTATTTTTTAAAGATTTAATTTATCTATTTTTAGAGAGGGGAAGGGAGGGAGAAAGAGAGGGAGAGAAGCACTGATGTGTGGTTACCTCTCATGAGCCCCCCACCAGGGACCTGGCCTGCAACCCAGGCATGTGCCCTAGACTGGGAATCTAACCAGCGACCCTTTGGTTTGCAGGCCCACGCTCAATCCACTGAGCTACGCCAGCCAAGGCTCTTATTGTTTTTAAATTCCTTATAGACAATATACTCCCTTATTGCTACACCTAGGATAGACCACTCCCACTGTTCCCCATGATATGCCAGCAATAGTTGAATAAGCCTGTCAAACACTACATAAGAAAGTGCTAAAAATATAACATTACTAACTAAAATATATTGCTGAGAATATGAAGAGGAAATGAGGAGGAAAAGGAGATATATTAATTTTATCATTGCTTCTAGTATAAAACTAATATGTACAGTTTGAAAAAATAGAGGACCAAGATCATACATAAAGTCATTATAAATATAATTACTTTTACTTGAACAAATATACAAATTTTAAAGTATCAAATGCTCTATGAATAAAAACTAAAGCAAAGCAATCTGACACACTGTTCACTTTACAGTTAAAAACAAAAAAAGGAGATCCAAAATGGGGACAGAATAGCTAGCTAGCTGGCAGCTCCCGTCATCTGCTGCCAGTACTGGATCAGATATGAAGTCATATCTGACACAGACTAGATATGAAGTCATAACACAGAGTGGAGAGTGAGGGAAAGCATTCGTGAGTGAGCACATATGTGGACTAGAGTGTGGGGGATGCACAGGAGGATGCAGGAACCAGGGTACTCCAGGGGAACAATGGCCCAGGCTTTCAAGTTACTTGGATCACCACTGCTGCCCAGCCCAGCACTGCTACCTGCACAGAGTCAGAGCAGCTGTAGATCAGCTCAGGACCCATGAGGTACCAGGGAGGTGAGAGAAGTCCTGGGAGGTGTAGGTCCAGAAACAGCATGAGGGGAGCAGGCAGGCTCAAGGCTGAAGATCTCTGAAGGGAAGAGTCAGCACGCCACCACCGCCTTGCGTTATAGTACGGCTATGGCTTTTCACAATGCCATATGAAAAATACTCAGAGAGAAACTCTATTTAAAACTGTTGGAGGCTCTGAAAGGAGGTTGTCAGCCCTAACCTTAAGAGACTGTTTCTATGGGAGAGGGAGTGCATGGAGAACAGGACCACCAGCAACCGGGGCTACAGTGTGGGGGCCATACAGAAACTGTCTTAAAAGGGGAGCTGAGGCAAGTCCCTAGGCTTCTCAGGGACCAGACCTCCCATGCCTGTGCATGTGGAGGGGTTGGGGGTGCAGTGGCTTTGCTAACCAAAAACTCAGAGGCAGAGAATACACTGAAGGAATGGGAGGACCCAACCCAGTATGGCTTGTGGGTACAGGGAAGGTCACAGTGGAGAATTCAGGCCAAACCTCCTGTGAGAGCAGCAGGTTGGGTCTGGAAGACAGGAGCTGAAAGCCTGAGAGTTGCTGCAGTCAGCCAGAGCCTTTCACAGACAGGTGAACCCAACCCAACCTGCGGGATTAAGGGCTCCGCAGATTAGTGAAGGCAGGCTCAGGAGTTTCCTACTGCGTGCATTTCTTCAAAGTGAAGAGGAAAAAGCACTAATAGGACCGTTTACCAGACACTACTCGCCAGACACTACATGTTACAAAACTCCTTGGGCCTTGCTTTACTAAACTTAGCACAAGAGAGAAAATAGAGACAGGCGCAACAAGGAGCTATCTCCTCTCCTGCATAGCTGTTTAACATTCATTTCATATCCTTCAAGTTTAGGCATAAGATGACACCAGGTTTTATAATATAGTTTATTTAAAATCTCATATATTTCTCTTCCCTTTTCTTACTCCATACTACCTCCTTCCTGCCTCTTCACATTTTTGTTTTAAATTCTGTTTTCTTACTATGATTGTACCATCTGCACTCTAACTATTGCTCTCCCCTCCAGCCTCTCAAAACCATTTGTGATTGTCAATAGTCATCTCAAATCCCTTCTTTTTATATTTTTCAAAATTATTTTATTGTTGTTCAATTACAGTTGTCTGCATTTTCCCCCCACCCCAAATCTTTTCCCCTGTTCTTAAATACCCTTATTTTCTCTCCACCTTTATCAAACTTTGCTTGTAGGTTGTGGATAATATGGTTGTTGTTACAGTTCTTCAATCTTATTGCTAGATAGTGACTCTTTTTTGTATTTCAAATCTCAAATTCCACTGTTCCCCTCCCCTACTCCATTTTGCCTTCCTCATGCACTTTCCTTTTTTCATTTTAAACATTAATTTTTACCCTGTCTTAGCTGGGTTTTCATCCTGCACTCTTAGTGTTCCTTCCCCCTCTATCCTCTCAAAATAACTTCTCTTTCCTCTAGACATCCCTTAAGTTCTTCTGTCTTTCCAAAGCCCTCTTATTCCCATCCACCTATATAAATGTTAGCTTATTGGTTGTTGATATTTCTGTGGTGCAGTTTTTTCTACAAGTAAGTCCATATTATTTTACATATATCTTCTTGTTGTGGTTGTCTGTTCCTTCTCTCTCTCTCCCTCTCTCTCTCTCCCGACCCACCCCAATTGGGATCAAGACAAGGATGTCCACATTCACCTATAGAGGTGAATAAACATATGAAAAAATGCTCAACATCACTAATCAACTGAGATGCAAATTAAAACCACAATGAGATACCACCTCACACCTGCCCAAAATGGTTATCATTAATAAGTCAACAAACAAGTACTGGTGATATGTGGAGTAAATGGAACCCTAGTATACTGTTGGTGGGAATCCACACTAGTGCGACTATTACGAAAAACAGTATGGAATTTCCTCAGCACATTAAAAATTGAACTACCTTTTGACCCAGTGATTCCACCACTGGGAATATACCTTAAGAATCCCAAAACACCAGTTCAAAAGAACTTACCGTATGCACCCCTATGTTTATAGCAGTGCTATTTACAATAGTCAAGAGTTGGAAACAGCCTAAGTGCCCATCAGTGGATGAGTGGATTAAACAACTGTGTTACATTTACACTATGAAATACTACACAGCAGAAAGAAAGAAAGAATTCCTACATATCATGACAGCATGGTTAGAACTGGAAACTATTATGCTAAATGAAATAATCCAGTCAGTGAAAGACAAATACCATATGATCTTACTTATAAGAGTAATCTAATAAACAAACCCCCCAAAAAACAACTAATGAGCAGAATAGATTCAGATGCATAGAATCATGGAAGAGACTGACAGCAGTAAGAGGGGAGGATGTAGGCAGCCACTGATTGAAAGAAGGTGAAGTGATTAGTTAAGGAATATATATATGAAGATCCCACAGACATGGACAAAGAAGTGGGGATTTGCTGTGGAATTGGGGGGGTGGGCTGGGCAGAGTGGTTTGAAGGGGAAAATAATTGGAACAACTGTAAAACATAAAAAATGTAACTATCATAATAACATTCCAAGAAAATTTAAAAAAAACTAAACTATGAGAAAGCAGATAAAGATTAACTCACTAAAAATATAGCCAATCTTTCTCAACTGCAATTCTTCGTGTTTACTCAGTAAAGAGTTTATCAGTGGGTGGACTCTTTCTGTTAAGTAACAAAAGGACATTGCCTCTATTTCATTGCTTTACAGCTTTACAGTGAACCAGTGAGGTTTCACCTGTGAATTTGGTATTTAGAAAACCTGCAAGCAAGTGAGAAGCCAGAACAAAGCAAACAAATTAAGTGTGGAAAAGAGGGGAGATATTTTTTAAAGGTTGTCTTAAATGGTTTGTGTGCTTATCAATTTCTTCCGGCAAAAAAATATTCACAATTGACCTGTTATGTCCCAACAATGAAAGGTAACCATATGTAGGTACAAGTACATTTTGCTCTGTGAATCCAAGTAAAACATAAAACAAAATGAGTCATTTAGACTCAGAATATGTGATTCATTAAATCTGTCAGTTTGATAAAAAATGATTTCAGGATGCAGGTATCTTGTCATGTTGTTTTTGAAATGAAAGAGGAGACAGATTAATTTCCTCTGGACTATTCCAAAACTGGTTTATTTTAAAATTGTGCTTTTGGGGAGTTTTTGGAAATACACATTTTGTTTAAGTCTGAGAAACCTTCACAAAGAAGATGTAAGCATGTTGCTGTCAAGATCTCCCAACACCATTTGTTGAAGAGGCTATTTTTACTCCATTTTATGCTTTCACCCCCTTTGTTGAATATTAATTGACCATAGAGACTTGGGTTTATTTCTGGGCTCTCTGTTCTGTTCCACTGGTCCATGTTCCTGTTTTTATAACAGTACCAGGCTGTTTTGATTACAGTGACCTTGTAATACAGTTTGATATCAGGTATTGTGATTCCTCCTACTTTGTTCTTCTTTCTTAAAATTGTTGCAGCTACTCGGTGGCATTTATGGTTCCATATAAATTTTTGAAATGTTTGTTCCATATCTGTGAAATATATCATTGGTACTTTTATAGGGGTCGTGTTGAACCTATAAATTGCTTTGGGTAGCAACAGTAACCGGAGGGGAGGTAGAAGGGGATAATGGGGAGAAAGCGGGGAGGGTTTTCAGGAACATCTCTAAAGGTCACATGGACAAAACCAAGGGAGGTGGAATCAGGGGAGGGAGGTGGGTGTGGCTGGGGTAGGGGGTAAGGGTGGGGGGGAAATGCAGACAATTGTACTTCAACAACAAAATTTTAAAAAAGATGTAAGCACATGGTATGCTTATATTTTTATTCTTGGTCTCTTTATTTGCACATATACTTTTGAACTTCTGAGAGGATATTAATTCTTTTAAATATATAATTTCCTCAGCATAAAGAAAAAAATTTAAATGTAGAAGACAATGATAAACTTTCCATATTGGTCTATTCCATGGGTAAGATAATTAAATTACTGCATACAAACATTTTAGGTACTACTCATTGAATATTTACGTAATTTTATTAATTACTTGTAAAGCTAGCTATATATGTTTGCTGAGATTCGTGATCTTCAGCAATATAACCCTTACCATTAAAGTCTGAAATTTTTTCAAGTATCTGGGCAGAAGCTATTAAAGCTAAATACGATCCATGTTTGTTCCTTGTATTTTCCCTGTGTCTTACACATAGCAAGTTCAAACCAGTAAAAGCTTGTTGAATGAATGAATAGAAGATATTTCAAGTAGTTGATCAATAAACACTAGACTTCAACACAATGATGCTATTGCTTTTTAAATTTGTCACCATTTATTTTTTATGTAGGGATGGTAGATGAGGCAGGAATGGATGTAAGATTTTACGAACATTCATGCAGCAATTAATAGCTATGTGTATTTTACAAATATTAACTGTTTTACTCCTCATAACAACCCTGGGATGTGACTACTATTATTTTTCCCATTTTGTAGATGAGGAAACTGAGGAGCAGAAAGATTAATAAAATTGCTGATGACAGAGTTAGGATAACAACCAATCTGCCTCCAGAAAACATGCTGTTGTGGGAGCTAAAAAAATTAATACATTTTCTCCCACTTTCTAAGTTCTTACAACTGGGCTAACCATCAAATTAACAGGGAGATTAACAGAAGAAAGTCAATTTTAATGCATGTGTATGGGGAATTAATATAAGCATGAAAATTTTAGAGACAGTGAGGGAAGATTTGGTATATATGTTATTTTGGACAAATATATGTTATTTTCTGGATTTGCCTACCAAAATCATAGATTTCAAAAGTGAGAATGGGAAATTTGTGGATATTTAAGGAGGAGCAGAGCACACATGGAAGAAAAATTTTTGGTAGGCAATCCAGAAAACAATGAGACACAGGGGTTACCAAATAAACTTGACCCTGCTTGCTTTTTAAAATTAAGCTAAAGTAAATATGTTAAGATTTTTGTTTTTCTGCAGCAGATTATTCCACCTGAATTTCTTGGTCAGGAAAGTGGGGAAGGTCAGATGTTCCTTCTTTTTTTTCCTTATCAATAATGTTTATTGTTTTTTTTTTATGAACACAGTTTCTGGTTCCCCAAAACAATTACAAGAGTAAGCAATGCCAAAAATAACTGATCACAGATCACTGTAACAAATATAATAATAATGAAACATTTTGAAATACTGAGAGAATTACCAAAATGTGACAGGGACATGAAGTGGGTGAATGCTACTATAAAAGTGGCACTGACAGACTTGCTTGATGCAGGCTTGTCACAAACCTTCAATTTGTAAAAACCACAATTTATACATAAAGTGAAATGAGGGGAAGCACAATAAAATGTGATACAGCTGTATTTTGGAAACCTTCATATAATGGGTTATGTGTGCTTGTCTATACAAGGGGGCGAGGTTTCTGCCTTTGCAATCTCTCAGTGGATTACCTGTGATGTGGCTCACATTCTGGTTTTAATGCTTATTCAATAATGAAAGTTTTTCCTTTCTCTTTTTCCCTTTGTGGAGAGGATTTCTGGGTTGATAAAAGATTTTGTGTTTATATTCCCAACATTAAGTGCATATGCCTCAGCCAGCATGGTCAAGTGTTGTTTCTGAATCTTGCTTCTTAATAACCAGTTTAAAATCAGTATCCAAAAAAGCAGCTTCAGGTTGGCCAAACTTTGGTCCCCTTCATTGTGATCCACTAAACTGCACTGATCGTTTTCACATTCTAATCTTTCCTTTTTCTGTTGTGTAGACTTGGATTTAAGACATTGAGACAATGTAGGTGACTCCTATTGTGCATAGCAGTAAAGTAAAATGTAGCTGGTGAAATCATTGACTCTGTAACCTAGAGGTAAGGTCAAGAACTTCTAGCAGTTATTCAAAGAGAGGAGAAGGTAGCTGGAAGAATTCATGTAGAGGACAGCTTTATAAGAGTAATTCCAGCACAGTGAAAATAGCAGAGGAAAGCCCTTTACCCTTTCATCATCGTCATCGTCATCATAATCATCATCATCATGTGTTTTGGTAAATAAGGTGTATATCAACAAAACTCTGACCTTTTAAAATTTTTTTCACACAAGTCTCACACAATATTTCTGCTTAATTTCACTCTTCAGAAGTAAGGAATATGACCACTTCTAGATGGAAGGAGACTAGAAATAAAGGGATAATAGATGGAGTTAGGATCAATCAACAAAACCTTCACAATGAATACAGAACTTTATGCATGGATATTTCATTGTAGCATTATTTATGATAACAAAAACTGGAAAAATCCTACATATCCAACAATAATGAAAAACTTAATTATGGTCTATGTTTACAGTGAAAACTAAGCAACCTTTGACATTATATTTATTAAGAGAAATGTCTTAGAACATTCTTATGACATATTAAGTAAAATATTGTAGCATTATATTGCAGCACAAAGTGTTAGCAGATCTTCCTAAGATAGTGGGAAAATATTTGATTTTCAATATTTCATTTATGCTAATCAATATTTTCCAATATTTTTACAATGACAATGTTCTTCATAAGTATATTAACCAGCAGAATTTTTCAAAAATAAATTTTGAAAGCATTACAAATCAACTCTGACTACATCAAGAAAGAAAAAGATTTATTAATGGATCTTATATCCCTCACAAAAGCAAAGGAAAAATAAAGAAACCAGGCCTCAGAGAGAAAAAGAACCAATGCAGTCATAAATATCTTATTTTTTTAAGTTATTTTAGCATCATCCCTCCATGTTACTTCCATCTGATTTTTTATGTCTGGTTGTCTTAGTTTTCATGTACTACCACTCAAAAACCAATTCTCAGGAGGGAAAGTCTGATAAGCCTACCTTGGATTATGTACTCAACCAATGTTCAAGTAAGCAGAAATCTATCAGTGACAGTCCTATTGGAATTATGTGGAGTGGGGTATAGGCTAGATCCCAAAGGAATGGATTCTGCTCAGACAAAACAATATGTATAATACCAGCAGAAAAATTGTTTCTTTTTAAAATCAAAGTCAATAAACCCCAGGTTGTGACAACACAGAAAGAATTGGTGACATTTTAGAAACTCCAAAGATGGTCAGTGACAAAGGTGGAGGAGGCCAGAATTTAGGTACTTGTCTCTCATAGAGGGCACACTACTGGCTTAAGAGCATAGTAGTCAAAGGGGAGTGCTGAATTTAAGTTTAAATGGTTTGAAATTAGTACCCAAGGAAGCTTAGCCTGGAAGAAGGGCCCAATAGGTAGATTTTTTTGGCAGTGCAAATTATAGCCAAATGGGTGGCTATAGTATACATCTGAAATGTCACAAAAAAGATTCATTACCTAGGGCACACTGCAAAGAAGGAAAAGGATTAACAATATGTGCCTGCCCTTTGTGAACCACACACTAGGCTAAGAACTTAACATGCATGATCTTATTTTTCCTTGAGGATTCTGTAAAGTAAGACCTATCCATATTTTAGAGTTGAAAAATCAGTTTATATAAATTAATTTACTCAGATTATACACCAATGGGTGGTACAGCTGAGATTCAAACTCCAATTTAGGGTGTTCAAATCCAACTAAGCAAATTGGGTTCAAGTCAGAGTTCTAGCTCTTTTCCAGTCCAGTAACTACAATGGATTTCAATTCCTAGGGATTTGACCCACATAAACATGGCAAGAGTTAGAGAGAGGAGGTTGAAGATTTCATCCAAGCCATAAAAGACACGAAAATAAAGTAAGAAAATCCTATTTACCTATAGAAGAAAACCGTCTATTCTACTTCTCTGCTTTGGTTGATGTTGATTCATAGTTTGAGAGGGGCAGCAAACATTATTGGTGCCAGGACTCAGTAAATACACATGAGCAGAAATGAAATAAATATAAGATATTTAGGATGCTCAATTATCTATACAGTACAGTCTATGGACTAGAATATCAGGAAAATCAGACAAGTCCAAAAAAAGACAGGGACTAAGCAAAACATACACTAAGGCTACAGATCGAGATGTTGTAATCTACAGCTGCACAACAAATCACATCAAAACTTTACACTAAAATAACAACAAAATTTATCAGCTTAAAAATAAAATGTACATAATATCTGTGAGGCATGAATATGGAAGAATGTTAACTGGGTCCTTTTGGCTCAAGGTCTCACATATGAGGTTGCAATTAAGATGTCACTGTGTCAAAAGTTGTATAAAGGCTTGACTGGGCCTGAAGGATTCATTTCCAAGGTGTTTCATTCACATGCCTAATATTTCAGAAAAGGCAAAACTGTAGAGACAGTAAAATAATCAGGGTTTGTCATAGGTTCTTGGGAAGGGAGGGAAGGATAGGTGGAGGGACCATAAGAGATGTATACAGCAGTAAAACACTATTCTCTATAATCCTACAGTAGTGGATACTATCATGGTTATCTCAACACTATTGTCAAAACTCACAGAATATACAATTCAAAGAGTGAACCCCTAATGCCAACTATGAGCTATAGTTAAAATAGCGTAATGCTATTGGCTAAAAAATTGTCAGAAACGTACCATACCAATGCAAGATGTTAATCATAATGAAAACTGAAGAGGGAAAGAAGCATATAAAAACTCTACTTTTTGCCCAATTTTTCTGTAAACTTAAAACTGCTCAAAAATAGTGTTGATTTAAAAATGAAATAATTAGCAACATTTAAATGCCAATAGCAATAAAAATAAATGAAAGCACTTCTTAAATTACCAATTTTCTTTTTTTAATTTTTGGTAAATGTATATACTATAAAATGTGCCATTTTAACTGTTTTAAGTATACAATTCTATGACATTAATTATATTCACACTGTTGTGCCATCATCACCACTGTTTTCAATGCTTTTCCATCATTCTAAATAATAACTCTGGAACCACTAATCAGTAACTACCCAATAGCTCCTCTTTCCAGTCCCTGTTAACCTCAAATGTACTTTTTTTCTCTAAGAAAATTGACTATTCTAGGCATTTCATATAAATGGAATCACACAATATGTGTCTTTTTGTGTCTGGCTTATTTAACTTACCATAATGTTTTCAAGATTTATCCATGTTGTAGCATGTATCAAAACTTTATTACTTTTGATGGCCAAATAATATTCCACTTTGCGTAGATTACCTTGGACACTAGAGATGGTTCCACCTTTGGGGCATTGTGGATAATGGCACAATAAACATCAAAGTACAAATTTATGTTCAAATCTCTAGTTTCAATTCTTATGTATATACACCTAGGAGTGGAATTGGCAGCTTGTATGTTCATTTTACGTTTAGCTTTTTATGAAACTGACAAACTGTTTTCCACAGTGGCTGCATCATTTTACATCCCCAGCAGCAATGTTCAAGGATTCCAATTTCTCCACATTCTCATCAACACTTATTATTTTTATTTTATTATAGCCATTCTAGTACATGTGAAGTGGTAGAGTGGTATAGCATTGTGGTCTGGACTCAAATTTTTCTAATGACTACAGATGCTGAGAATCTTTATCTATACTTAGTCATTTGTATGTCTCCCTTAGAGAAATGCCTATTCAAGTGCCTAGTTTTCTAAATGGTGTCTTTTTGCTAAATTGTAGGTTTTTAAAAAGATTTTCTGCATACTAAAAAGTCATCAGATGTATGATTTGAAAATATTTTCTCTCATTCTGTAGATTGCCTTTCTTGATAATGTCTTTTGGTGAACACAAGTTTTACATTTTGATGATGTGTAAATTATCTGTTTTTTTCTTTGAGGGTCATTTGTAAGAATCTATTAACAAGTTCAAGGTAATAAAGATTTAGCTCTATTTTCTTCTACAACTCTATGGTTTTACTTCTTACACTCAGATCATTGATCCGTTTGAGTAAATTTTTGTATATGATACGAGGTCAGTTTCCAACTTAATTCTTTTGCATGTGGAAATCAGTTACTCAGCACTATTTGTTAATGGTATTGTTCTTTCCCCAGTAAATTGACTTTGGACCCTTTAAAAATGGGCTATAGATTCATGGATTTATTTCTGGACTCTCAATTCTTAACCTATTAGTTTATATGCCTATCCTTAAGCCAAAACCACACTGTTATGATTAATATAACTTTTTAGGAAGTTTAGAAATCAGAAAGTGTGAACCCCTTGACTATATTCATCTTTATCAATATTACTTTGGATGTTTGAGGCCACTTGCAATTCAATATGAATTTGAGGATCATCTTTTTTATTTCTCAAAACAGCTGTTAGAATTTTAACAGGGATTGTATTGAATCTGTATGTCACATTGGCTATTATTGATATTACTAATATTAAACTTTCTTTCCATAAAAATAAAATGTCTTTACATTTGTTTAACTCTTCCTTAATTTCTTTCAGCAATATCTTGTAGTTTTTATTTTGTAAGTTTTTTCATTTAATTTTATTTTTTATTGTTATTCAATTATAGTTGTCCCAATTTTCCCCCTATTACTCTATCCTATGCTACCCATATCCACCTCCAACTTTCAATCCCCCATTGTCTTTGTTCATGGGTCATTTATACATGTTCCTTGACTTGACCCTTCTCCTTCTTACTGCCATTTTCCCTATTCCTTCTCCCCTTTGGTTACTGTCCAAAGTCAGTTTGTTCTTTATTTCCATGTCTCTGGTACTATTTTGTTCACTTGTTTGTTTTGTTGATTAGGTTCCATGTATAGGTGAGATAATATGGTATTTGTCTTTCACCACCTGCCTTATTTTACTTAGTATATTACTCTCCAGTTCCACCCATGTTGTTGTGAAAGGTAGGAGTTCCTTCTTTATTTCTGATGCATAGTATTTCATTGTGTAAATGTACCACAGTTGTTTTTGTTTTGTTTTGATTTTGTACCACAGTTTTTTGATCCACTCATTTACTGATGGACACTTAGGTCGCTTCCAATACTTGACTATTGTAAATTGTGCTGTTATGAACATTGGGGTGCCTAGGTTCTTTTGAACTGGTGTTTCAGGATTCTTAGGGTATAATCCCAGAAGTGGAATTTCTGGGTCAAAAGGCAAATCCATTTTTAGTTTTTTTGAGGAAATTCCATATTGTTTTCTACAGTGGCTGAACCAATCTGAATTCCCACTAACAGGGTACTATGGTTTCCTTTTCTCCACAGATTCGCCAGCACTTGTTGTTTGTTGATTTGTTTATGATGGCCATTCTGACTGTGTGAAGTGGTATCTCATAGTGATTTTAATTTGCATCTCTCTGATGTCTAGTGATTCTGAGCATCCTTTCATATGTCTCTGGGCCCTCTGTATGTCCTCATTGGAGAAGTATCTGTTCAGGTCCTTTGCCCATTTTTTAATTGGATTGTTTGCCTTCCTGATGTGAACTCATGTGAGTCCTTTATATATTTTGGAGATCAGACCCTTATCTGAGGTATCATTTCCAAATATATTTTCCCATACATTTGGTTCCCATTTCATTTTGCTGATGTTTTCTTGGCCATGCACAAGCTTTTTAATTGGATGAGTCCCATTTGTTTATTCTTTCCTTTGTCCCCTGCTGTAGGGGACATATTGGAGAAAATATTGCTGCAATGGAATATGTGAAATTGTCCTGCCTATGTTCTCCTGAAGGGTTTTTATGATGTCACAACTTATATTGAAGTCTTTTATCCACCTTGATTTTTTTTTGTGTGTATAGTGTAAGTTGGTTGTCAATTTTCATTTTTTTCATTTTTTTCATGTAGCTGTCCAGATATCCCAACACCATTTGTTGAAGAGGCTTTTTCACTCCATTTTATGCTTCTTTCCCCTTTATTGAATATTAAATATTAATTAAATATTAATTTTCCATAGAGACATGGGTTTATTTCCGAACTATCTGTTCCACTGATCTATGTGTCTGTTTTTATGCCAGTACCAGACTGTTTTGATTACCATGTCCTTGTAATATATTTTGTTATCAGGTATTGTGATCCTTTGTATGTTGTTCTTCTGTCTCAATATTGCTGAGGCTATTCAAGGTCATTTATGTCTCCATATAAATTTTTGAAATGTTTGTTCTATATCCATTAAATATGTCAGTTATATTTTAATGTGGATTGCATTGAATCTATAAATTGCTGTGGGTAGTATTGTATAAGTATTTCACCACCTTGATTAAACATATTGCTAGGGATTTTACTATTTTAGATGTTACAATAAATGACATTACTTTCTTAATTATTATTAATTGTTCATTGTATGTGTGTACAATCATAACTGATTTGTTTCTTCATCTTGTAATTTCCAACATTACTGATTCAGTTGTTAGCTTTGGTAGTTTTCTTGTGGATTCATTATTTTTTACATTATGTCAACTGCAGTTTGAAATAGTTTTACTTCTTTCTTTTCAATATGAATTCCTTTTATTTCTTTTCATTGTCTAATTGCCTTTACTAGAACTTCTGAAATAATGTTGAATAGCATGGTGAACATGGATATTCTTGTCCTATTCCTGATGCTGTCAGTTATTCATCATGGAATATGATATTAACTGGGGGGAAGGGGTTTCATAAATGCTCCTTATCAAGTTGAAGAAGTTCACTTTCTATCCCTAATTTATTGAGTGTTTTTATCATTAAAAGGTATCAGATGTTGTCAAATGCCTTTTCTGCATCTATTGAGATGATATTTTTTCTTTGTTTAAGGTGATTACATCCTTACTTCAGATCATATGATTATACACTTGGCAAAAACAAAATGTGAATAAAATCTCTGAGAAATAACAACCATATTAAATAAAATTATCAGACATAAATACAAACAAATATTTCTTATATTGCAAAACAACCAGTTAGAAGACATAAAAATATGACATTATAAATACTTAAAAAACAAAAACAAAACAGAAAGAACATTGACATAACTTCAAAAACAATAAAAAAAGGTAGCAAACTTTACCTTTTTTTAGAATGATATAACAGGAAATCTTTTTTTTTAATTTTTATTTTAGATTATTCAGTACAGTTTCAATCTTTTACTCCCATTCCAGCCCACCCACCCTTCCCTCCCAACCTCCCTTCCATTTCCAAGCCCCGTAGTTTTGTCCATGTGTCCTCTATATTTGTTCCTGTAAACCCTTCCCTTCTCCCCTGAAATTCCCTCCCCTCTCACAGGAAATCTTAATTAATGGAGAGATTTCTAGATTTTTATTGGGAACATTACAAATATATTATAAATTATTACTATCTTAATAAAATAATTATTATACTATTATGA
>CM052552.1:5510847-5539142 GCA_028533065.1 Trachops cirrhosus | reverse complement strand
CCCACCCACCCCTCTCTCCCCACCTTCTTCCCATTTCCACCCCCCCTAGTTTTTGTCTATGTGTCCTTTATACTTGTTCCTGTATCCCCTTCCCCTTTTCCCCTGAATGTATTAATCGGCAAGGAAACCCGGTCAATGAGAATGCCCTTATTCTATCAGATATTAAAATGTATTTTCAAATTATGATAATAGGAGAACAAAGAATCCAATGTACATTACTGAAATAGGCTTTTGTATGAAAACACCATTTGCAAAGTAAGTTAGAAAATATGATTTTGACAAAATGTTATTGTAAATAAAGCCAGACATAACAGTGGATTACAAAGCCTGGTCTGTAACAACTTTTACCAGTTTTCCCAAAACCTCAAACTAATCTAGATTTTGGTAATAAAGTCTGCTGCTGCTGCACGTCAAGAGTTGTATATATGCAATAAGGGTGACCTATTCTTAGCAAGATGAGGGCATGTGTGTGTTTGTGTGTGCGTAGGAGATTGTTTCATTGTTTAATAATATAACTAAGAAGTAAAAATTTATTAATAAAATATCTGTGGGCTGTGAATGGGGATTATGCATTCAAAACTGGTAAGCTGTCACCCAGATTGAGTTATATAATGTTACCATCTAGGAGTTCTCCATGTGCCCTTTCCCTCTTTTTAAAATCATCCCAGATTACTCTTTCCAGCAAAGCTTTCATTTAGAATGGAAGGGCAGATCAAGTGCTTCTCAGATAAGGTCAAGTTCAAGGAGTTCATCATCACCAAGCCATTATTGTATGAAATGTTAAAGGGACTTATGTAAGAAAAAGAAGATAAAGAACATGTATAGTAAAATGACAGCAAACTCACAATTATTAACAACTGCACCTAAAACAAAAACAAGAAGAAACTAAGCAAACAACTAGAACAGGAACAGAACCACAGAAATTGAGATCACATGGAGGGTTAGCAACAGGGGAGTGGGAGGAGGAGAGGGGGGGAAAGGTATGAAGAATAAGTAGCAATGAAGGCAGACAGAAAATAGGGGGAAGGCAAGAATAGTATGGGAAATGTAGAAGCTAAAGAACTGATGACACATGGACATGAACTAAAAAGGGGGGGAATGTGGATGGGAGAGGGTGTTCAGGGTGGAGGGGAATGAAGGAGGGGTAATGGGAAAACTAATAGCATAATCAATAAAATACATTAAAAAAAGAAAATTGTACTTGAACAACAATTAAAATAAAATTTAAAAAAATAAAAAAAATTATCTGAGTGACATTGATTTATAAACCATACAGGTTTAAAGTGTACAACTCAACTAAACATTGAGATGATCCTTTTATTTCCCTTGCTTATTATTATGGTGTTTTACAATGACTGATTTTCTTATCTTCAATCATCCTTGCATTCTTGGGATAAATCCTACTTGGTCATGGTGAATCATCCTTTTTATATGCTGTTGGATTAAGTTTTCTAGTACTTCATTACACATTTTTTTGCATCAAAATCCATAAGGGATATTGGTTTATAATATTCTTCTGGTGTACCAATTGACTTTATGATTATTTGTACTCTACTATTTATGTTTTATGTTTTTGTATGCATGTCACTACAAGTTGTACTTTCTTTTTTACCTAGCATCAATGTGTACAGTCTTTTACCCATTTCTAGTAAATTCTTAAATGCATTATTCATGGTGGCAATATAATGCACCACACCATTAATATAATAGTGATCTTCTATTACATTTACCAGTTACCACTTAGACTATTCCTTGCTTTAGATGAAATGTATATCTTAGGAAAAATGATGTATATGTGAATTTTTAATTTAAATTATTTCTTTGTGATAGAGTTTTAAAATGAGTTTTATATAGTTAAAAGTATGATTATTTTGATTTGTGTAAGTCATTCCCAAATATTTCTCCTGCAAGTTAATGTCATATTGCAAGACCAATTCTGAATATTCATTCACAATCCCAATGCTGGATTTTAAAAATGTATTATCTTTTTGATGTTTTGGTGAATATCAGCTAACATTTTTACATTTTTATTAATAATACTCTTTCTATTTAATCTTTATGATTATAAAAGTAACATACACTGGTTGTAGAGACTTTATAAATTTTAATAAATCATAAGGCAGAATCTAGAAATAATTCATTTTGAAACAATTAGGGTTGATTTATAATACATTTTAATGTCATGTGCACCAGCCAGATCTCAATAGAAAAGAGATGATACACTTAAGTTAATATAATTCTAGGAGAGTGTAATAACAGAACTATTTTACAAGGTAAGGACAGAATGTAAAGAAACCAAAAGAATTCTCACAGAAAACTAGGGCTAATAACAGTGGATGCCATTAGCACCCCAGTTTTGAATATGTGAAAAGGGCTGCCTGACAAGAACTGTGACCTTTGCTAAAATGACACAGCTTCTCCTCTCCCCCACACTCCCTGTCATTACTGTCATTATCTCTGCAGAATAGGAGTAAAGGGAATCAATACACTAACTTACTCTTCTCTCTTCTAATCCCCTTCTAAAGTCTTCCATTGGCCAAATGCTATGGAACACCAAAGGGAATGGTAGCCCACTGATGTGTAGGTCAGCCTCCTGCGGTACAGAACAGGGTAAAGGGTAGATATTAGATCTGGAAGGATACGCAGAAAATATTCAACATATGAAATGTGATGAGTCCCTCTCAATTATCATTGTTTCTTTTAATATTCCCTATTAAAATTTGTATTGTATTTTTTCCATTACGATTTAGGCCCCTTATACCCACCTCGCCCCAGCAATCACCACACTTTTGTCCATGTTCATAAGTCCTTTTCCCTTTTTGCTCCATCTGTCCACCCCCTAACTTCTCCCAAACTAGCTATCATCCTATTCTCCATCCATGAGTCTATCCCCATTTTCCTTGTTAGTTCAGTTTGTTCATAAAATCCCACATATGTGTGAAATCATATGGTATTTGTCTTTCTCTGTCTGGCTTATTACACTTAGCATAATGTTCTCCAGATCCATTCAACTGTTCCAAAGAGTAAACTTTGTTCCTTGCAATGCCAAGTACTATTCCATTGTACACATGTCTCATAGTTGTTTTATACACTCATCTATTGATGGACACATGGGCTGCTTCCATATCTTGGCGATTGGAAATATCTCTGCAATGAACATAGGGTGCTTGTGTTCTTTTGAATTAGTATTTTGGGTTCCTTCAGATATATTCCCTGAAGGGGGATTGCTGAGTCAAAAGGTATTTTTAAATTTTATGAAGTATCTACATACTGCTTTCCCACCAACAGTGCAAAAAGGTTCCCCTTTCTCCATATCCTTGCCAACACTTTTTTCTTGATTTATTGATGATAGCCATTCTGACATCTGTGAGATAGTATCTCATTGTGGCTTTAATTTGCATGTCTCTGATGATTAGTGACATTGAACATCTTTTCATATGTCTATTGGCCATCTCTATGCCCTCTTTGGAGAAGTGTCTATTTAGGTTCTTTGCCCATTTTTTCAATTGGGTTGTTTTGTTTTTTTGGTGTTGAGTTTTGTAAGTACTTTATAAATTTTGGATATTAACCCCTTATCAGATGTGAGAGTGAATATGTTCTCCCATTCTGTGGGTTGTCTTTATTTTGTTGATCATTTTCTTTGCTGTGCAAAAAATTTTTGTTTTTTGTAGTCCCGTTTGTTTATTTTACTTTTTGTTTCCATTGCCTGGGGAGATATAGCCAACAAAAAAATTACTATAAGCAATGTCTGAGATTTTTCTACCTATGATTTCTTCTAGAATTTTTATGGTTTGGAGTCTAATATTAAAGTCTTTGATCCATTTTGAAGTTATTCTTCTGTGTGGCATAAGAAGGTAGCTAGTTTCATTTTTCTGCGTGTATCTGTCCAATTTCCCCAACACTATTTATTGAATAAACTATCTTTAACCCATCGTATGTGCTTGCTTCTTCTGTTGAATATCAATTGACAATAAAGGTGTGGATTTATTTCTGTGCTCTCTTTTCTTTTCCACTGTTCTATGTCTGTTTTTATGCCAGTACCTGATGTTTTGATTATTATGGCCTTATAGTACAGTTTGGTATTAGGTAGCATGATTTCTCCAAACTTACTCATCTTTCTCAGGATCACTATTGCTATGCGGGGCCTTTTGTGGTTCCATATAAATTTTTGAAATATTTCTTCAAAAATTTTTTCTGTGAAAAAACATCACTGGAATCTTGATAAGAATTGCATTGAGTCTATGGATTGATTTTGGTAGTATGGACATTTTTATGATGTTAATTCTTTCTATCCATGAACACGGTATGTGCTCCCACTTATTTGTATCTTCTTTGATTTCTTTCTGCAATGTCTTATAATTTTCTGAGTACAGGTATTTTACACTTTTGATTAGGTTTACTCTTAGGTATTTTATTCTTTTTAAAGCAATTGTGAATGGGATTGTTTTCTTAATCTCTCTGTTAGTTTGTAGTTGGCATATAAAAATGCAACTGATTTCTGAATGCTAATATTGTGTCCTACTTTGCTGAATTCATTTATTAGTTCTAGTAGTTTTATGGTGGATTCTTTGGGGTTCTCTATATATAGTATCATGTAATCTGCTACTAAAGACAGTTTTACTTCTTCTTTTCCAGTTGGATGTTCCTTATTTCTTCTTATCAGATTGCTGTGGCTAGGACTTCCAATACTGTGTTGAATAAGAGAGGTGAAAGATGATATCCTTGTCTTGTTCCTGATCTTAAGGGGAACACTTGTAGTTTTGCCTGTTCAGTATGATGTTAGCAGTGTGCTTGTCATATATGGCCTTTATTATGCATAGGTATATTCCCTCTATTTTCACTTTGCTGAGAATTGTTATCATAAATGGATGCTGCATTTTATCAAATGTTTTTTTTGGCACCTATTGATATGATCATGTGGTTTTTGTCCTTCATTTTGATTATGTGGTGAAGCACATTTATTGATTTGTGAATGGTATACCAACCTTGCATCCCCAGAGTAAATTTCACTTGATCATGGTATATGATATTTTTGATGCATTGCTGTATTCTGTTTGCCAATATTTTGTTGAGGATTTTAGCTACTTTTTCATCAGGGATATTGTCCTATAATTCTCTTTTTTGTAGTGTCTTTATCTGGTTTTGGAATGAGCATAATGCTGGCTTCATAAAGTGAATTTGGAACCTTCCTCCTCTTGAATTTTATGAAATAGTTTGAGAAGGATAGGTGTTAGTTATCATAATGTTTGGTAAAATTAACCTGTGAAGCCATCTGGTCCAGGGCTTTTGTTTGTTGAGAGTTTTTTGATTACGGCTTCAATTTCACTTGGTGTAATCTGTCTATTCAGAGTCTCTGATCCTTCTTGATTTAGTTTTGGAAGACCGTATGTTTCTAAGAATTTATCTATTTTTTCCAGGTTGTCTACTTTGTTGGCATACAGTTGTTCACAATACTTTCTTTCGTGTCAGTTGTTATTTCTCCTCTTTCATTTCTGATTCTATTTATTTGGTTCCTTCATCTTTTTTTTCTTGATGAGTTTGGTTAAAGTTTTTTCTGTCTTGTTTATCTTTTCCAAGAACCAGGTCTTGGATTCATTGATGTTTTGTGTCATTTTTAGACTCTATTTAGTTTATTTCTTCTTTGATCTTTATTATTTCCATCCTTCTACTCACTTTAGGCTTTGTTTGTTGTTCTTTTTCTAGTTCCTTTAAGTGTAAAATTAGAATGTTTATTTGAGCTTTTTTGTTTGTTTGTTTCTTGAGATAGGCCTATAATGCTATGAATTTCCCTCTCAGGATTGCTTTCCTTGTGCCCCACAGATTTTGCATTGTTGTGTCTTCATTTCATTTGTTTCAAGGTATCTTTTGATTTTTTTCTTGATTTTGTTGTTGAGCCATTTAATAACTTATTCAGCTTCTATGTCTTTGTATGTTTTTCACTGTTCTTCTTGTGATTGCTTTCAAGTTTCATAACATTATGGTCAGAGAAGATACTTGATATGGTTTCAGTCTTTTTAAATTTATTGATACTTGTTTTATGTCCTAAAATGTTATCTATCCAAAAAACATGCCATTTGCACTTGAAAAGCATGTATATTCTGCTTTGGGGTGAAATGTTCTGAAGATATCAATTAAATCATTAATGTAGTGCGTAGTTTAAGGCTGCTATGTCCTTATTGATTTTCTGCCTGGAAGATCTATCCATTGAATTCAATAGGATGTTAAAATCACTGACTATGACTGTATTTCTGTCCATTTCTGCCTTTATGTCCATCTAGATTTGCTTTACATACTTAGGTGCTCCTATGTTGGGTATGCAAATGTTTTTTAGGGTTATATTCTCTTGTTGGATTGTTCACTTCAATATTATGTAGTATGCTTTATTTAATAAGGTTTGTAGCTTTGCACAAGTCTACTTGTACTGTGCATTTACTACAACCCAGCCATTTTTGAAATGCTTTATGTATATTAGTTTATATAGCCTTCACAATAACACTAATATATAAGCACTGCAATTAACCTATTTTGGGTCATAGATTGGGAAATTGGGTCATAGTTTTAAGTAATATAACCATGTCACAACACTAGGGAGACTACTGACTCTCTAAAAGTCCTACAAATTTATTATAGTGTTTTATTTGGGTCTTTTATTATTTTTGTTGCTATTTGAAATAGATTATTTTCTCTCCATCATTTTCTCCAATGAGTTACTACTTCCATAAGCAAAAAATCTTGCATTTTCTATATTTATTTTCTGTTCTGCTCTTTCTAAACTCACAATTTTGTGAATTTAATACTCAAAACCCTTGAAATTTTGGGTCTACATCCTATCATCTAAAGATATTAGTGCTTTTTTGTTTCTCTTCTGTTGTTAGAAGTTATACCTCTTACTTTGGATGAATTTATTGATCTTATAAACCCTGATTTCCTTCATCTATAAAATGGCAATAACACGGCCATTGAAAGAGTCACCAGATAACATACATTTAATCCTTCCCCATTAACTGTTATGTTAGTCATAGGCTTCTCCCGGACATTTTTGCCAAGTGAAGGAACTTCTCTTTTATTCCTGCTTTATATGATGAATAGATGTTGAATATTGTCAAATGTTTCACATAAGCATACAGCATGGCTGATAGCAAGCACTCAAACAAGTTAGTTCCTCCCTCTCTAACCACTTTTTGTTTTCCTCCTCCTTGTAACTTCCTCATCAGCTAGTTAGCCAGCATTGAGTAATATGGAAACAACTTCCTTCTGGCAGCTTTGAACTTAGCTAAGCCTTGTTGTATTGGGGGTTGAGAGTGAAAGAAGCCTGAATTATCAGTCATGGTTGGCCTGAATATGTCTATTTAGAAAAGTGTATTTTCAGCACCAACCTGTCCTTCAGTCCTTGTCCAGAGCTGACCCATTCCTCAGTCACCTAGAGGCACCACACTTACCTAGGCCTACTGCCCTAACAGTGTCCAAGTTCTGAGGCATTGCTTTCTTGCACTTCCCCACCAAGTCTTCAGTTTAGGGTTAAACAAGTCCAGTAAAAACTAAAGTGTTAATGATCATAGTGGTTAAATGTCTTCACATTCCTATGTAGCATTTATTAAAAAGACATTATCTGTATATGGAAAAGTATTCATGACCCATTGTTGAGTAAAAACTAGATTATAAGCAAAAAAAAAAGTTATACCTCTGGCTTTCATTAAGAATTTTAAATAGTAATAATTATACTTGATATATTCTCTTGTTTTTTATATTGTTTCATAATTATTTATCATATTGGTAGTCTTTTTAAAATTTATATTCTTAATGGGAAAATGTGCCTTGTTGTTAGATAGCAAAATAGGGAAAATAAAAACTTTTTGAAAATTACTCTATAAATCCAATAGAATATCAAGAAAAATACCAATAATTCTTTTCTATTTTTTACTTAATAATACTGTATATATGTAAATAATAAACATGCAAAAAGACCAAAGAAAATTACAAATATATGGTAGACTGTAACTGACTATTTTATTTTATTTTTTAAAAGATTTTATTTATTTATTTTTAGAGAGATGGGAAGGGAAGGAGAAAGAGATGGAGAGAAACATCAATGTGTGGTTGCTGGTTGCCTCTGGTGTGCCCCATACTGGGGACCTGGCTTGCAACCCAAGCATGTATCCTGACTGGGAATCAAACCAGCAACCCTTTGGTTCGCAGGCCCATACTTGATCCACTGAATGATACCAGCCAGGGCTGTAAATAACAATTTTATAACATTGAAGAAGTTACCAGCTTATTAGCAAATATTCGAAAGTTAATACAAATATGTATGGACATGAGTCCATGATAAAGGTGGCAATTTCCAATTAGTACCAGAAAAACAGCTCACTTCATAAATGGCATTGGGAAAATTAATTGCTTGGGCAAATGCCTAATTTCTCATTTTACATGAAATGTAATTCTGGGTAAATAAAATATTTACATTTTTAAAATTGCTAGTGAAAAGGTGAGTAAATTTGTTTATAATCTTGAAGTGGGGAAAGATTTTTTAAGCATGACACACCTTAGAAACCATAAAGAAAAATATTCATAAGTTTGAATAAACAGAAATCAAAAAAATGTTTGCATGGGAAATACCATAATAAAGTGAAAAAAATTATAAAATTGGGGAGGAAGAAAAAATTAATGCCTTTGGTATGCAAAGAGCCTTTATATATTAATAAGTAAAAATGCATTTGATTTAACAAGCTAAAGGACAGGGGCATGTACCTCACAGGAAAAGAAATTCAAAATGTTATAATAAATATGCAAGGATAATCAACCTTACTGGCAAAATATAAAAAACAAAAACAAATAATGAGATAATTACTCCTTCAGTTTGACAAAAAAATGAAGACTATTCATTCTATCTAGTATTGCCAAATATATGAAGAAATGAACAGTTTACTTCGTTGATTTGTTTTTTAACAACATGTAAACTGATTTAACCCTTAAACAGTCTCAAATATGTGATGGTGCTTAGTTAAATTACAATGTATTTTTTTATACTTACATAGCAAATGAGAGTAGAGTTTGTTTACATCAAGATGTACTTTCACAGAACACTAGTTACAGTGTTTGTACAATCTTTTATTACTTTTTTATACATAGAAACTTGTTCAGTTATGCTATGGGGCAATCAAGAAAAATAAATTGAGTGCAGTTCAGTTTTTTCAGTCACCCTAAAAACTAAATCGAGTTATTAGATTGATCACTCAATGATAAACAACTCTGTAAATTGACAGTTTGTGATCACAGATAGACAAGCATTAAATGTGAGGTAGTGCAATCACTGTCAAGGTCTAGGAAAGCATTTTCAGGGAAGCTCCAATGAAAGCTGCTTCACTCAGCCTTATCCCAAAAATTCCAATTGAAAGTGGGAAGGGGGTGTAGAATAGATAAGGGAAAAAAGAACAAAATAGAAACTAGGTAGAATGAGTTGTAGGTTGCAGAAGTTAGGAAAATAGATCTTAATACCCATAAGTAGGTATGGCCAGAAAGTATCCAGCCACATACTATGAGAAATACAGACATTTATTAAAGAAATTACAAGATAAAAGAAACGTTGTACATAGGACAATGATGCCTCAGTCCCCTTGAAAGTAGGCACCTTGGGACCTCACACAGTTCTCCTAATCACCATCAGCTACCCCATTCTATTTTCCTGAATCTCATCAATGGTCTGAAATCTCTTCCTTTTCAAAGGTGAGTTTAGTTTTGGGAAAAGCCAGAAGTTGCAGGACGCCAAATCTGGGCTGTAGGGAGGCTGAGTCACCTGGGTGATTTGATGTTTCACCGAAAAGTTGCACAAGATGTGATGCATAAGCAGACACATTGTCATGATGAAGCTGCCACTTAGCTAGTTGCCCATAGCTGTGACCCTCTGAATCATCCAAATAGTTTCCGTGGGGGAATGTTCAAGCTTAACCCAAAATTTGATGCAGATTCATTGCTCTACCTGCTCAGTCCTTTTGAATGCAGTGGCCACACAGTACACATTCTCATTCAACCAACATCTGCCTCCACTGGCTAAGTGCAGTGAAGTTGTCATTATCCTCACTTGTGCATTCCAGTCCACTCTCCTTGGGTTCCAGGTTACATCATTGTGGCACAAACCATTCTCATTATATTAACAATGATTGGACTTTTTCCAGGCAGACTTCATATAGTTGTACCATATATTTACATAGATAATCTTAGACACCTCTATCTTATTACATTTTCAATATTTTTTAGATTTTATTTATTTATTTTTAGAGAGAGGGGAAGGGAGGGAGAAAGGGGGAGAGAAACATCAATGTGTGGTTGCCTCTTATGTGTTTCCCACTGGGGACCTGGCCTGCAACCCAAGCATGTGCCATGACTGGGAATCGAACTGGTGACCCTTTGGTTCACAGCCCACACTCAATCCACTGAGCTACATCAGCCAGGGCTGATTCTTACATGTTCAATATTAATGTATTGCTCTTTCTTCCTTTAATCTATATGATTTTTGAAGTAACAAGCAAAATATCTTGGGAGGTACTTTAATATTTTGCTAATAGATACATTAAGAAAAAATGTTTATTTTTAACAGTTTAATTATATCTACAGAGAAAAATGTATATGTAAGTAAATTCACATGAACCTTCCTTTAGACTATCACCTTACACATACAATTCCCTCTGTTCATTGAAATGAGAATCTATTCTTTTTTGTAGCTGACATAACAATCAGTATGAATGATGCTGTGTATTTATGTCTATTAGGATAGAGAATTGACTACATTTTTCACAGGAGTAATTGTGAAAAATTCCTGAAGTCTAACCCATAAATAGAAAAAAAAACCTCACAAACATGGGTATATATTCTTTGAAATACTCAAGATTTCTGATTCTGATTTTGAGGATCCCTTTTGTTCAGTAGGTAGGTGATATTTTATGACATATCATGCTGGAGTATTTCCCAAAGTAGAAGATCAAATGATGCTTAAAGTATCCTGGTTCATGATAGTAATAGAATTGTCTTTCATTTCCCTCTATTTCTTCTTAATTCTAAGACTTATTAATAGCTTTATGGCATTAGTGCTAAAGCTTTATAAGACTTGCCTGTGGCAGTAAACAATACTCTATGAGATTTTCTCTGTTATGGGCAGACAAAGCATCCCTGTCATGGAATATTCAAGGCCATTTTAACAGATGTCCAAACATGTTTCTTGATATGAATCTTTGCATGGTTGTCATAGAAAAAAATTTCTGCCTACAGTTTGGACTGGCTGAAAGATGGGTGATATGATAGTAGGCATATATTAGAGAGAAACAACAAGAAACTTATAAGCAATTCATCACAACTGAGGAATATGTCTGGTAAGTGAGCCAGATTCAAAATATAATCACATCGCTCTTCCATTTTAGAATTATCTTTTGTTGTTGTTGCTTGTATACTCTTCATATGGACTTTAGAATAAGTTTCTCTAATTTCAAATTAAAATAATAAACTGTTAGTATTTTTATTGGGAACATATTATATTTATAAATTTTTAGGAGAATTTATATATGTGTAATGATTAATTTTTCTACACAGGAACATGGCAGCCCTGTTCATGTACTCTTGTATTCTTTTTAGTGTTTAAAAGTTTTCTCTAACACTACTAAAAAGTACACTTAAAAAAGGTTAAGATAGTGAAATAAGCAAGACAAAGACAAATACTGTGTGGTCTCAATTTTATGTGAAGTCTAAAAATGATATCAAACTCATAAAGAGAATCCCCCATGATTGTGCATAAGGGGGATTGAGTGAAGGTGGTCAAAAGTGCAAACTTCCACTTACAAGATAAATACATCCTAGATATGTAATGTAAATTTTTAAATGGTTGAAAGGGTAAAATGCTTTCTTTATGTATTATATATTTATAAGTACATTTCTAGTTACTTTGTATTATATATTTATAAATTCATTTCTAGTAATTGTGTAATATTTTTGCTATTGTGAATGGATCTTTACAACATACATTTTAAATATACATACATACACACATACACATATCCCATATGTTAACATTTACTCTAGTACCTTACTAAATTGTTTGCTAGAAATTTTTAAATCAATTCTGTGATATTTTTCAGTTCCACAATTATATTATCTGAAAAGAATTATAGAATTTTTTCCTTCTTTCAAATTTTTATTCTTCAGTGCCCCTTACCTTTTGTAATAAAATGTTAAATAACAGTGAAGATAGTGGACATTCTAGACTTCTTGCTGATTTTAGTAATAATCACTTTGTTTCCCCATGATATTGAATTTGGGGCTGAGATAAATATAGTTAATCCTGTTAAAGAAGTATTGATTTATTTTTATTGAGATTTTAAAATTGAGACTGGTCATTGGATTTCATCAAATGCCTTTTCAGCATCTATAGAGATGAGCATATAATTTCTCCTTGAATCAATTAATGTGATTAATTATTTTAATAGATTCTAAATAAAAAAAATTCTTGATTTCTACACTAAATCCCATTGGTTTGGATGCATGTTTCTTAAGATGTATTTCTGGATTCTGCTTGATAATATTTTATTTAGGATGTTTCAGTATGTTTTTTTTATTAAGGTATAACTTATATGCCATAATATGCACCCTTTCAAAGTATACAATTCACTGATTTTTATTAAAATAACAAGCTGTGTAAATGTGACCACTAATTCCAGAATATTGCATCACGTCAGGGGCAAGGAAGAGCAATGGGAGTAATTGGGATAACTGTAACTCAACATGAATTAAAAAAGAAAAGAAGGAAAGTTCTTACCTATTAGTAGTTACTTCTCAACACCCAACCTTAACCTCTGGAAACTACTAATCTACTTTTTACCTGTATACATTTGCTTATTTTGGATATTTTATTTAAATAGAATCATTTAATATATGGCTTTTGTATATGGCTTTTGTTGAAGGTTTATCTGTGCTATAGCATTTATTTCAATCCTTTCATTGATGAATAATATTATATTGTATAGATAGACCACATTTGTTTATGCATCTAATCATTGATAGACACTTGGGTTGATTTCAATTTGGGGCTATTATTAATATTTGTCCTATAATTTCACGTACATGTTTTTTTGTGTGGACATAATTTTTCCCTTCATTATCCACCTAGAAGTGGAATTATTGGATTATATGGTAACCTTTTTCTTAACATTTTGAGAAACTGCCGTACTATTTTCCAAAGTAGCTGTCCCATTTTATAGTCTCACAAGCAACATATATGATGATTCCAATTTTTCCATATCCTTGACAACACTTATAATTGTCTGTCTTTATTTATAGCCAAGTGGGTGTGAAGTAATACCTCATTGTGGTTTCGATTTTCATTTCTGTAATAACTATTGGGACTGAGCATTTTTATGTGTTTCTTTCTTTTAAGATTATTTATTTATTTATTTTTAGACACAAAGGAAGGACGATAGAGAGGGAGAGAAACATCAATGTGTGGCTGTGTCTTGCATGCCCCACCCTGGGGACCCGGCCCACACCCTAAGCATGTGCCCTGACTGGGAATCGAACAAGCGACCCTTTGGTTTGCAGGCCGGCACCCAATCCACTGAGCCACCCCAATGAGGGCTTATGTGTTTATTTCTTATTTCTATTTCTTATATCTATTCAAAATTTTGCCCATTTTCACTTTGGTTATTTGGCCTTTTATACTTTCATGTTCAGTTCTTTCCACAGTCTGAATACTAGACCTTTATCAGATATAGAACTTACAAATATTTTCTCTCATTCTATAGGTTGTCCCTTCACTTTCATGATAGTATCCTTTAAGCATAAATGTTTTTAACTTGATACAGTTCAACTTACTTTTATTTCTTTGGTTTCTTCTGCTATAGGTGTCATATCTGAGAATCCATTGCTTAATCTAAGGTCACAAAGATTTTATGCTGTTTTCTTCAAAGATGTTTATAGTTTTACATCTTATGTTTAGGTTCCTGACCCATTTTGAGTTTTTTTGTTTATTGTGAGAGGTAGGAATCAAATTTATTTCTTTTGCTTGCAGCTACTCAGTTGTCTGAATACCATTTGTTGAAAAGACTATTCTTTACCCCATTGAATTTTTTTGCACCCTTGTTAAACTTAGATTGACTATAATTTATGTTTGGACTTTCAATTTTATTCTATTAGTAATTATATTTATCCTCTTACCAAAACCAGTCTTGATTACCCTAGAACAGTAAGAACTGTTGAAATCAGAAAGTGTGAATCTTCCAACTTATCTTCCTTTGTGTTGTTATTGTCATAGAACTACATGTTTATATATTGAGGTCTCCTTAACCTGGTTTATTTTTATTTTAATAATATAGAAGAAAAAAGAGTTACAAATAAAATACAGTTATACTCTTTATATTTACCTGGGTTTTTTCCCTTTACTGATTCTCATTATTTATTTATGTGGATTGGCATTATTATCTAATGTCATTTCATTTTATGGACTTACATTGGGCACTCCTTTTAATATTGCTTATACGTCAGGTCTGTTAATAAATATTCTCTCTCTCTCTCTCTCTCTTTTTCTCTTTTCTCATCTAGGAATGTCTAAAGTTTCTCATCATTTTTAGAGATGATTTTTGTCAGATATAGAATTCCTACCTAACAGAAATTTCTTTGAGCCTTTGCATGTCATACCAATACTCTCTGGCCTCTATGCTTTTTGATGAGAAATGATTTGTTAATTTTATTGAATATTCCTTATACATGATGAGTCACTTCACTCTTGTTGCTTTTAATGTTCTCTCTTCCTTGGCTTTTAGGTTTGATTACAAAGTGTTTAACTATGGATCTCTTTTATTTTATCTTACTTGGCATTTATAGAACTTTTTGAATGTGTATATTAATATCATTCCCCATATTTGGGAAGTGTTCAACAATTATTTTTTCAATATTTGTTCTATCTCTTTATCTCTGTGTCCTCTTTCTGGGACAGCATTATTATTTTCTTTTTTGTATTTTCTTTTATTTTTAACTTTTTTTTTGTGTTGTTCAAGTACAGTTGCCTCCATTTTCCTCTCACCATACCCCCTATTCCAGCCATCCCCACTTCCCACCCTTGATCCTACCTCCCTTTGGCTTTGTCCATGTATTCTATATATATGTTCCTTGATCACTCTTTTCCTTCTTTCCCCCATTATTTCCTTCCCCACTCCCCTCTGGTTATTGTCAGTTTGTTCTTAATTTCAGTGTCTCTGGTTATATTTTGCTTGCTTGTTTGTTTTGTTGATTAGGTTCCACTTGTAGGTGAGATCATATGGTATTTGTCTTTCATTGCCTGGCTCACTTCATTTAGCATAATGTCCTCCAGCTCCATCCATGCTGTCACAAAGGGTATGAGCACCTTCTTTCTTTCTGCTGCATAGTATTCCATTGTGTAAATGTACCATAGTTTTTTGATCCACTCATTTACTGATGGGCACTTAGTTGTTATTTACTTTTTAGCAGCAATAAAGTCAAACACTGAGCAGTAATTTTTTAAAAAAATGTTTCACAGAGAAAGGCTTGTTTGCACTGACTGAGCTTTGAGTCATGTGAAATAAAGACAGCTTGGCAAGTAGGCTGTACTAGAAAATCACCAGATGCATCAAATAATTGCAGTTACGTGATAATGAGAAGGTTGAAGCAGTTCCAATCTCATTCTGCTCTCTCCATGTGTTGCCAGGCTGCTGGTTTTCCCCAAGACTTTAAACTGCTGGTTTTCAAGGCTACCTTGGATCTGAAGAGAGTCCAATAAGAACAGAGCAAGGTGAATTACCACATTCCTTGTTGGTGTTGCTAAAACTAAATATATATATTGGCGTGTGTGTGTGTGTGTGTGTGTGTGTGTGTGTGTGTATTCATATTCAATAAATACTTCTAAGACTGCTGCAAGCATTGGGTTAATTACCAGAGTTCTGAAAAAAAAATAATTTGACAATTTTCACCAATTTTCTTATTTACTTTATGGAGGAGAGAATTTTGCCATCTTTGCCAAAATCATTCTTGTTTAGGAATTTTGCATTTTATGTATAAATTTTTAGGTTTTCTTTCTGTGAAATTTTTCTCAAGTCTTCATATTAGTGTTAAACTCACTTCATAAATAGAATTTGGCACTTTTCCCTTTTTGGAGGAGTTTTATCAGTTTTGCAGTTATTTGTTCTTTCAAAGTTTTGGAGAATATTCTGTGAAACCATCTGAAAGTAATTGCTGCTTAAAGGAATAGCATTTTGATCATGTTTTTCATTTACTGTATCTAAAGATATATGTTCAGATTTTTAATCTTTTCTGGCAATAATTCATTAAATTATATTTTATTAGAATATTATATTGTTTATTCAGACTTTCAAATTTAATTATGTAGGTTTGAGGAGAGTAATCTCTCATTCTTTTAGTTAACACTGATTCTGAGGTTATTTTCTTCTTAACACTTCTTATCTTTTATTAGTGATTTTCCTTTTTTATACTTAATTAGTTTAGCTAAAGATATATGTTTGGATTTATTTATTAATTCTAATATGTTTTCTTTATTTAACTCAATTTCTCTATCTTTAGGAAATCATCATTTTAAAGTTGTGATATTTTGTTGTTATATTTGTAATTTTAAGTCATTATTAATTCATTTAATTTTATTCTCCTTTATTATTGATACACATATTTAAGATCATGAACTTCCCCTTGAACCCTGCTTTAGCTATATCTCAAAGGTACTGATATATAATGCTTTAATTATATGTTTTAAAGACATTTATCAATTTTGTATTTCCTTTTTAACCTCAAATATTATGAGGATTTGTTTTCTATTTACTGTTTTCATGATTTAAAAAAATCATAAAGTTCTCACCTTTATTATAATCAGAGAGTATTTCTTGTACTATATCCATATTAGTTAATGCTGTAGAGTCTTGGAAAATATTTTTCTTCTCTGTTTTTTATTTTAACTAATTAAGTAGTTATTCATTTATTTTTTTATTGTTGTTCAAGTACAGTTGTCTCCATTTCCACCCTGCCACACCCTCTGCCCCACCCATCCCTGCCTCCCATGCTTGAACCCAACCCTTTCGGCTTTCTCCATGTGTCCATTATGCACGTTCCTTGATGGCCCTTCTGCTATTATCCCCTCTTATCCTTCTCCTCCCTCCTCTCTGGTTACTGTCAGTTTGTTTTTTATTTCAATGTCTCTTCTCTTTTCTTTAGAATACACCATTCACTATATATGAAAAGTTACCTATTAATTATATTATCTAATTTTCCCAAATTCTTACTTACTTTTGTTCACTTGATTTGGCATAGACTGAGAGAAGAAGTATCATTGTGCTATCATTTCTCCTTTTATTTCTTATGATTTCTCTTCTATGAATGCTTTTATTAAGTTAATTGGTGATAGATACACAACTCTATTTTATTATGTTTAAGATTTTATTTACTTAGTTTTAGAGAGAGGAAGGGAGAGAGAAAGAGAGCAAGAGAAACATCAATGTGCGGTTGCTTTTCAAGCAACCCCAACTGGGGACCTAGCCTGCAACCCAGGCATATGCCCTGACTGGGAATCGAACTGGCAACCCTTTGGATAACAGTCCAGCACTCAATCCACTTAGCCTCACAAACCAGGGCAAGATATACTGCTCTATTTTAGCCTACATCTACATTGTATCCTGTATTACTTTAGATGTTCATCTCTGTCCTTTTTAATGATTTTAGGCTCAATTTCACTTTGTTTTAAATTAAAAACTTGACCTGTGGCTTATTTTCTTTGTATTTACTCTTTATATATTTTTACTTGCCACTTCTGGTTGTCACTTTGTCCTGGGTATATCTCTTGTGTATCCAACATAAATTTGGGTTTTGCTTTGTGAAACAACCTTGAAGTTGTCTTTAAATTAGTGATATACGTCCCTTTACTTTACAGATATTTAAAACCTTTGTTTTCATTATATAATAAATTTAATTAAATCATATCATTCTCAACATTTTCTTTTGTATAAACATACAACTATTTACTTCCCACAAGTATTACTATGCATCATCATATTGAAATGGTTTCTTTTATTCCCACCTATTACAACAAATGAGGTAAGCAGTGGATTTACTCTACTTACATGTTCTTTCCTTTTCCTTCTAAATTTCATTAATTGTATGATTTTTACATTTTAAGGCTTATACCATTTATAATATTTTCTGTCACTCTATTCCCACTTTTTTTGGTCTTAATTATACAGTTAAATGTATTCAGAGTTCATTGTAAATCTTCTGATTTAATGTTCTCTTTCATCACTTTTTGGCTCAAAATGGTCTTCTTATGGTTTTCTCAGAAAGGCTCACAGACAGAAACAATAGTCTCTGAAATCTTACCAATTTAAAAGGACTTGCCCGTAGTCTTTACACATGACTGGATATAAATCATTAACTCACATTTTCTTTCTTTGAATACCTTGTAAATGTTGCTTCACTGTCTTTTAGTGTAGATTTCTTTCTGTGGTGAAATCTGAGACCAGATTAATTCTTTTATCCTTATACATGACTTAATCTTTTTGTATGGCTGCTCAAAGAATTCTTTCTCTATTTTTAACAACCCTTAACATTACTGCACATATCCCAGCATGACCATTCTTACTCAATTTTTTGTACACTCTGTCCCTTATACAGTTCTTTGTATATGTAAATTTTCATTTTTCTTCAGTAGAATTTTATTTAATTATAAGTGCAAATATTTGTTCCATTCCATTGTTTTAGTTTTCTTCCTCAGGTATTCTGTTACACGTACATTCACTCTCCTTTGCCTGGGATATAAAACTCTCATTATCTCACCCATCCTTTTAAAACTCTTTTTTTTTAATCCTTAGTACTGTTTCAGTAAATAGTACTAACTCTTTTCATTTAATATTTATTGTATTTTCCATTTCCATTTATAACTCTTTATTTGCTTTATTATTACCCTGATCATTATTTGCTTTCTAATTTCTATTCTATATTTCTATCCTTGTTTCACATAACATTTGTTCTATTTTGTTACTGCAACGGTTTTGCTTTTGTTTCTGATATTATTATTATTCATCTACTTATTCTTTTAGTGATTCCATCTCACACTTTATTGCTTCTATTTTCTCATCATTTCTTTCCCAACTGTTTTTCTTTACTATTATCTTCCTTTATAAAATTGATCAATTCATTATTTTTTAAGTATTTTGTTCTATTGAACCATATTTTGGTGAATGTTCTTTTGTTACATAATAAACAAATTATATTTTCACAAATTATGTTACTAAATTATTTTGTTCTTTTATATATTGTTTTGTTTTGTTTTGGGGGTTGTGGAAACAAATTTTAATTATTTTATTGTTGTTCAATATGTATTGTTTTTACAACATTTTTGTATAAATGCTATGACAGTTACTTTCTACATTATTCATCACTGAGTGAGTTGGCTTCTCCTGGACCATCTATTTGTAGGTTTCTTGAAGTTGAGGCCACTATAGCTAGTCAGCTTTTACATCTAAAGAATTTTTCCTTCTCTATTACCATAGAGAAAGATGACTTCTTGCAAATATGGCTTAGGCATGTGATTCTTTATCTACCTCTATTTGTTATCCTTTGAAATGAACTGAAACTAACCCTGTAACCCATTTATCACACCTAGTTTCCAACAGAAGACACAGTTTTTATACTTCTTGTCGAGAACTCATCATTCAGAGTATTTTGTGCTCGTACTATTTGAAATCTGCCACTTCTGAGCCACCTCTCTGTTTCTTGTCTTCATTCCCTCCCTTGAGGCTTTAAACTGATCTGTGGATTATATTTGACTCATTGTCTTATGGAAATTGTGGTTTGAGGGTAATATACATATTAGAATTCCCTCTTCTTCCTTATTGGAGAGAAAAGGCAAAGGTAGAAGAATATACTGCTATGTTCTTTTCTGTCTTGATGATGAAGCAATTTCTATCTAATAGGTTCTATTGTTTCTATGAAGCATGAGACATAGGGCAATGATGGATAGCTTCAATATTTAAGAAGAATAAACAAGGTATCAAAAGTGATTTCAGAGAGTAAGAAAGCAAAAATTAAGAGACATTCGTAAAAACTGCTGTGATTTTGCCCTGGTCAGGTGGCTCAGTTGGATGAAATGTTGTCCCATACACCAAAAGTTTACGGGTTCAATTCCAGGTTGGGGATTGTACAAGGGGCAATCTCTCTCTCTCTCTCTCTCCCTCTCTCTCTCTCTCTCTCTCTCTCTCTCTCTCTCTCTCTCTCTCTCTCTCAACCCCTTTCATCTCTCTATAAAAAAGCAATAAAAAACATATCCTCAGGTGAGGATTAAAAAATAGCTGGGTTTTCGTAAGTGTTCATTTGATTTGCATGATCACACATATAGGGTTATATATACTAATCTACATGGCTGTTTGATGCTTTTCTGCTGGGCAAGAGATTGATCATCTAGATTTGAATTTTTCCTAGTTAATGCTGGTATGAAAAAATGTGAACTACAATGACCATGTGATTTAACAGGAACAGGGTTTTTAGCATGAAGAAGGGTGAGTAAAATCTGTAAGCAACATTGGGCAGCAAGGAGGATACCAATCTCAGCAGTTTATGAATTATGACAGGAAAACAAAGTAGTGCTCATTTAGGATGATAGCAGAAAAAAAGAAAAATTGTTTTCAGGAAACTGCCAAGTTTCAGAGGAGATAAGAAAATGAAAGAAGCATTCAGAGAAGCTGTGAATATAGAAGGCTTTTCTGATAATGCACCAGGAGTTTCAGGAATCACAAGGGTAAGATTATAATCATAGTTCAAGGAGAGTTTTGTAGCCATCTTCCACTTTCAATGTTCAGTAATTTTCTTAATTGTGGCTAAAGAAGTATGGCTGAGTTAATACAGTTGGGTCAGAAGTGTAATGATATTGTACATAGATAATAGGTGGTAAGATTGGGTAAGATAAATCACCTTTTTAAACATGCATTTCCTCATCTTCATAGTAATCTTGTCAATATTAAGGGAGATCATACATATATAAACCACCAAGCGTAGGACCTGATATATAGTAGGCACATAAAATTGTCATACCTTCTTGTTTCTCAGTCAGGATGGTGCTTCATTAGGACACATACTGGTATCCTCTTAAGGCTTCATTGGCATGCAGTAAAGACTTCTTTGATACATTCCAGTGAGGTCAGGTTTTTTAGCTCTTCCCTGACATGGGCTGCTATATAGGCCTCCTCCTCCCTCATTCCCTTTTACCTTCACTTTTTTTTTGTATTGGAAACTATAAAAATACTTTGACCTATGTATGAATTGCCTTTTTCATTGCTATGGCTTTATTGCTGAGTTAGCTATTATGATTCCTTTTTCTTTAAGTGAGCATGGAAACACTTCTGCCTTTTCTTTTAATATCCTTTACTATAGAAAATATAGGAATTAATGAACATGCCATTGAATGAAAATTCCCAGAGTTAATGCTCTAGGTCCACATGTCTACATTACTTTGCCTTCAAAATCTAAATTCCTAAAATTTTTACAGTATAATAATGGAAGGATTAATGTTAATAATTAAGTTGGGTGGCAGTTTCAAAAATAGTTTAGTATTGAACAAAAGCTCTCTCACTATTTGACAACTTAGAGAGACATTTTAATTTTTTTAATGTTTCACTTACACTTACTGTCCCTTTGATTATTATCATAGTCAGAGTATAGATGAGCAAAGCCACTTCATATTGAATTAACAAGGTGTAGTCAATTAGGTATTTTTTGCCTTGTTGATACATCCACTGTCAGACTATGACAACAGCTGGCAGGGGTGAATGTGATCAATGTTGTTTATAGATCTCTTGAAGACAAAGTGTTGCTCTCAATATGCTTTAAATGCTTAATATCTGTACTCTGTGGAGAACATTGTCCAGGATGAAGAAATTATGTTTTTAATTACATTTATATACAACCAAACAAAGGACTTTTGCTTTAACAACATTTAAATATTTAAACCAGACACCTCCATACAGCAATGTCTCTATGAGCTGTAGATAATACAGTCATGTATTTGTAGTCTCCCAAGATGGAAGGGTGTTGAGTTATGCCAAATGAATCATGAAAAATACATACAGATTCTTTGTTAATTGGCCAGTTGTCAGGTATTAAAAGTCATAGGAATGAAAGCACATAATAGTTTGATATTTGCAAAATCCTTATTTCCCACTGGTTCACAAACTTCTAAAGTAAATATATCTACTGACCAGGTTCAGAGCACAGCTGTGCCAGCTGTAAGATTGAATGTATTTTGAATTTTCATTCCCCCTTTTATTTTTACAGATTGCTGAGGAGTTGTTGGGAGCAGCTCACTTGGTTTCAGAATAGAATGACAGTTTATTACCAATGAGTGGCTGAGTGCCTAAGGGCTTATAGAGGAAGGAAGGAGGAAAGTCAGAGCCAGCCACACAATAATGATGTTTGTTGGGAGTAACCACTGGATTACAATAACCTAGCCTCTATAATAGAAAAGGTAATAAGGGGGCATGAAATCAGGCAAAAGAATAATGAGAAATGCATTACATAATTTCTAAGGCACATAGACTTTTAATTTTTCTGTAAAACACCCCACCAAATCCAATAAGCTAACCTCTAAATGGATTTCCTTTGACAGTCTGAATTATGAATTTTAATGGAGTACCAGATGTGAAATCATAGAGAACCGCCCTGCTGATGATTACCAGTTAAACAACAAAGCTCTTAAATTGGGTTGGCTATTTTCTCTGTAAACCATCCTTTCTATTTAATAACATCATTATATTACTGTGATGTAGAGTATTCCTCTTATTGAAATGCTAACAGCTCTATACAGCCGACTGCTGCCTGTTATCTCACAAAATGGTCCCCTTTTCATACCTCAAAGTAAGAAACATTGTCTTGGAATAGAAGCTTGCACAGTAAAATGAATCTTAAAGTCAGAACATTTACCATATGTCATATTTTAACTTACTACATGTTATCATGAGCAAAGAATTATAATGTTCTTCAAAATCTCTGCAAATGAACGTCTCTAAAAATGACCAATAAACTAGAGAGACAACACCAACAGAAAGTTTTCATCTTATGCAATTGATATCATTAACCAGGATCATTAGTTTAGTGACTTGAATACTGAGTTCTCATTTTATGTATGTTTCTCTTTTGCTGTCTCTAAAATGATAATTGAACTGTCACAAATTTAAGCCTACAGTAGAAATTATCATTAGTAAAGTTTTTGCAACTTACAAATCAAGGCAAAGAGTTTTATTATAAGTATTGCCTGCCCTAAGGCAAGAACTGCCATGTCCTATTATGCTGGAGAAATAAAATGCCAAAACAATGAAATGTCAAGGTACTCCTTATGATAAAGAATGAACTCAAGGTTACAAAGGAGGTTTACCTCAGCTTGCTCGGGTTGTAAGTCTAATTGTTTCTGATTTCCCAGTTTCCTGATAATGGCTTCCCATTTTCTGTTCTTAGATAATACTTAAGAGAAACTGAAAACTGTTTTATTTGACATCCTTCTTCCTTAGAATTCACCTAAGTAGAACTCATTGTAGAAGAAGTGCCCAGAAAGTAAATATGAGAAGAAAGGTTAAATATCCAAGGAGCATACATAATGCTCTTTTCTGTCTTGGCTTAGTGAAGTATTTTTTAACTTTGTTTTCTTGAACTCATTTGGATGATGCAGGATTGAAAGGTAGGAATGTGCTCAATTGATTCTCAACATATCCTAAGTCAATAAATCAAAAGTGTCATAAGATTCTTGCATAAGAATCACTAGGATGCTGGTTAAAAATAAAATTCTACATCCACATCCAAGAACTACTGAAAAATAATCTCTTAAAATAAGGCTCAAGGCCCTTTCTGAAGGTGGTGGAGAAGAAAGGAACCAAACTAAGAAAGTTGTAAAACAGTGCTTCAGTTGGATAGTGTTTAAAAAAAGATAATGGGTCCCAAATGGAGACACTTATGCTAAACCCCACATCAACAAACCAAGACTTAATTACAGTTTTGGCTCTTCCAGAAATAGAATCTTAAAGCAGTCAGTTAGGAATTACCTGATCAGCACTAATGATAGATCCCTGCTATCCACTAAAGTGACCTTGCAGCAACCAATCTGTTTTTAGCTAGTGCAACCTCCTTGTTTCCAGTTCCTTCTATCTGTAAAAGTCTTTGTTTTGTACAACTCCTCATAAATCCTTTCTGTCTGCTAGATTGGATGGCTTCCTGATTCATGAACACTGAATAAAACCAAAAAGCTCTTTAAAATTTACTCAGTTGAATGTTGTTTTTAACAACGGTATTAGGTTAAAGACAAAAATGTATAAAATCACTAGACTTTAGTTGGTAACTTTGTTTCTTACAGTGAAATGGGTAAGCAATTATGAACTACATATGTACTATGTGTGAACAGTGAGTAAATATACTGTAGGTAATATAAACTAGGTTTCACACTATCAGAAAAAGAAGTTTACAAAAAAATCCCAAAGTAGAAATGTCAGAATAAACTATGTTGTGTTGTATTAGACTGTGAACTCTCAATATGAATCCATATTTATTTTAATGCATACACAAATAGATAAATAACTAACATAGATGTGGTTGTGTACCTGGGTTGGCATATTTACAAATATTTCCTAGCTCGGTTCTCTGAGAGACTTAGAAGCAGTGACACCCAAGTTACAATGAGCATACCTAGCAAACAAACCTTGGTTTCTAAATACTATTTTCCAATAAGAGTAACCAGGAATATTTAGTGGAGTCGCTGATTCTAGAGCTGGAACAAGAAAAGTACAAGATGTTTCTGTAGCATCTTGTATTTTCAGAATGTAAGAAAATATTTAAGAAAAAGAACACAGTAGTCAATTTAAAAGATCTCCTATTTAAAAGAACTCCCAATGGCCAAAGCTAGAACAATTAGAGTAATAAAATAAATGATAATATTGGATTATAACACAAAGAACAGGTTTTCTATGCTTTGCTTCTTTTCTTCTCCTTCTGGTATCCCTACGATGCAAATCTTGCTACATTGCATGTCATCCCAAAACTCCTTTACTCTGATTCTTTTTTTTTTTCATTTTGTTGCTTTGACTGGGTGTTTTTTCTACTTTGTCTCTCAAATCATTGATTTGATCCTCTGCTTTATGTAGCCTGCTTTTAATTCCTTCTAGTGTATTTTTCATTTCAGATATTGTATTCTCCATTTTAACCTGGTTTTGTTCATAGTTTCTATGCCCTTTTCACATTGATGTAGTTCACACTAAGCTCCTTGTAAATCCCATAAATTTCCTGGTAGTTCTTATTAATTTCCTTGAGCATCCTTATCACAATTACTTTGAACTCTGTGTCTGATAAATTGTTTGCCTCAATTTCATTTATCTCTTTTTCTGGGATTCTTCCTTTTCTTTGAATGGGGGTTGTTTCTCTGCCTCCCCATTTTAAGAGATTATTTTTGTTTGTTTCTACATATTACATTGCTCTGTTTTGACACCCTGTCTTCGTGGGGTGCCCTTCTGTGATAGGGGGTCCTGTGGGACTCAGTGGCCTTCTTGTTCCCTGATGTTGTTGTATAGCTGCCAACAGAACAAAACAAAGAACAGAAATCAAAACCCACACCAGCAAAAATGCCCCTCACAACAACAGCAATATCAGTGACTAATAAGTAGAGATTAATAAAGGTGGAAAAAATGAGAATATTATGGGAAAGGTAAAAAAGAGTGTTAGATGATTAAGGAAAGAAAAAATATTTTAAGAGGGTAGATGGAGGAGAAAAATAAGAGTAGGGAATAGAAGCAAGGTGAAGAAAGGGAAAAATAAAATCTAAAATGTAAATAAGAAAGAGAAGGAAGAAAGCAAAATGGAGCAATAAAGTGGAAGAGTAAAATATGAGGTTTGATATAATAAAAACAGTTGTGAAAAATAGGAAAATGAGGAAAAACAACAGCCACAGCAACATCAATGACAAATGAGCAAAGGCCAACACAGGTGGAAAGAGAATAAGAATATTGTAAGACAAAAGAAAAGAATATGAGATGAGCAAAGGAAAAGAATATGATTTGGAGAGGATTGAGAGTGGGGAAATAAGAAGGGTAAGGAATAGAAACAAGTTGAAGAAAGAGAAAAAAGAAAATTTAAACTGAAATTAAGAAAAGGAAAGAAGGAGGAAAAATGGAGTATGACAAGGGGAAAGTAGAATATGAGATTTGGAATTAAAAAAAGACAAACAATGAAAAAGAATAAGGTGGAATTAATTTTAACAGAGTCCAGTGCTTGCCTGCTGGCCTCTCCTTCTGATTCAACTCTAGAAATGTCAGATGCTATTCCCATCTAGCTCTAGGCAGCCTACTCAAGGCTGCAAGTGATCCACAGTCTGTGGCTGTCTCCTTCAGCTTTGGCTGTGTCCAGGATGGTCTTGCTGCTCTGCTTTCCTGGCTTTTCATCAGCACAAGGCCCAGAGGTAGAATAGTGCCTGAGGAACCAGCATGGTTTGTCACAGCTGAGAAAAGTTCAGAAAGCCCCCTCCTTGGAATCTCTCTTTCTTTCCCCTGTGCATATGAACCCAGCAGGAGGCCTCTGTTCTATAGGAGGAGGACCATGGCTTTCCCTTCTTAGAGAGTTTTACTCTGTGGGGCAAGGAGAAGGGGAGCAAATCTGCTTGGCTGCAAATAATCTCAAGTGCTCAATTCTTGCCTTTCTAACTCCCAAACCCACTGCCTTTGCAGGAGATGCAGTGAGGACTCTGCATTCTGTGCAGCTCCTAGCTTGCTAGTGGAGCTGGGCAGGGCCCAGCAAAATCCTTCATTGCACAACCCTATGGTCTCCCTGCCCAGCTGGATTCAGTGAGAATGAATGGTGCTTTCAATCTGGTCTCTTTGCTGGAAGAGTAACTGTGTGCAGGGTCCTTGCCCAGTCACATTATAGCTCCTCTTTAAAAAGTTTCTGTGTGGTACCCACACTAGAGTACTGAGTCACTGGCTGGTTCTCTGCACATACCCCCTCCCCAAAAAGCAAAATGTGTTTCACCATCATGGTTGGCTATAGCCTGCTGGTGACTATGACAGACCCTGGTGCAGCAACCTAATCATTTTAGGGGATTGAGTCCCTATCTGAAACACTACAGGTTGGCTTTCCCATTATGGTCATTCTGCTCACTGTATATTTGTGTGTATGTGAATAGCCTGGGCTTCCCAGACTTCGTATATCCTTCCAAATCACTCCCTGTTAGGGTTGAGGACACTTGTGCAGGACTAAAACCCCATGTTCTGAAACAGGAGGGAGCTCCAGAGCTGTGATTTGTCTGGTCTTTCTGCTGCTAAGGTGCTATGCACAGGGTATTTACCCTACAATATATAACATCTCCTTACTGGGTGATACGAAGTGTCTTCTGCACTCCTTGGCTTCAGAACATCATATCAGCTAAGTTTTCATTCATTGTTTAGGTTAATTGTCAGAAGATCAACCAAAAATCTGAGTTGGAGGCAAGAGCAAGTGGACTCAGCTTCTACCTTCTTGACCGCCATCTTTAATTCCTCAGTCTAGTTAACAGTGTTGCACAAACGTTAATTTCTTAATCTTGATAAATGTACCATGATTATGCAAGATGCTAACACTAAGGGAAACTGGGTGAGGTCTATATGAGAAAGTTTTTCTTAGTCAGCTCAGGCTGCCATAAACAAATATTATGGACTGGGGGGCTTAAATAACAGAAGTTTTTTTGTTCACAGATCTGTAGTCAGGAAGTCCCAAATCACCATAACACAGTCAGTTTCTTGTGAGAGCTTATTTCTTGACTTATGGATGGCCACCTTATCACTATGTCCTCATATGAGCTTTCTTCAGCGCATATGCTTGATGAGAGAGAGGAAACATAAGATGATAATTTCAACTGAGCCATTATGATGATTTTCCCACATCAATATACGATAATCTGGCTTGTTGCTAACCAAGATCCTTAAAACATGGTTGTGACTACTTATATTTTCATAAACACTAATCTGTCCATAAGTGTTTTTATATGTGTTAGCATAGCAAAAACATGACTTTAGTTGTGAAACAATTAAGTTGCTAACAAGAACTGAGAACAGGCCCTGGCTGGTGTAGCTTAGTGGATTAAGCGCGGGCCTGTGAACCAAGAGATCACGGTTCAATTCCCAGTCAGGGCACATGCCTGGGTTGCAGGCCAGTTCCCAGCAGGGAATGCACAGGAAGCAACCATACATTGATATTTCTCTCCCTCTCTCCTTCCCTTCCCCTCTGAAGATAAATAAATAAAATCTTTAAAA
>CM052552.1:5490504-5510347 GCA_028533065.1 Trachops cirrhosus | reverse complement strand
GGAACAGAAGGAAGAAATAAACATTCAACCAGAACAGAATGAAGAAACAAGAATTCAAAAACTGAGGAGAGGCTTAGGGACCTCTGAGACAACCTTAAACATTCCAATATCCGAATCATAGGGGTGCCAGAGGGAGAAGAGGAAGAGCAAGAAATTAAAAACTTATTTGAAAACATAATGAAGGAGAACTTCCCCAGTCTGGCAAAGGACATATATGTCCAAGAAGTCTAGGAAGCTCAAAGAGTCTCAAAGAAGTTAGACCCAAGGAAGCACACACCAAGGCACATCATAATTACATTACTCAAGATGAAAGATAAGGAGAGAAAGCATCTTCAAAGCAGTAAGAAAAAAAGAGACCTATGAAGGAGTTCCCATAAGACTATCCACTGATTTCTCCAAAGAACCTTGCAGGCAAGAAGGGGCTGGAAAGAAGTATTTGCAGTCATGAGGCAAAGACCTACATCCAAAATTACTCTATCCAGCAAAGCTACCATTTATAGTGGATGTGAAAATAAAGCACTTCCCAGATAAGATCAAGTTAAAGGAGTTCATCATCACCAAGCCCTTATTACATGAAATGTTAAAGGGACTTATCTAAGAAAAAGAAGATAGCCAAACCTATGAACAGTAAAATGACAACAAACTCACAGTAACTGAACCTAAACAAAAAACAAAAACAAAAAGGAAAGCAAACTAAGCAAACAACTAGAACAGGAACAGAATCACAGAAATGGAGATCACATGGAGGATTATCAATAGGGAGCAGGATGGTGCAGAAAGGGGAAAAAGGTATAGGGAAAAAGAAGCATAGATGGCAGGTACAAAATAGACAGGGTAAGGTTGTGAATAGTATAAGAAATGGAGAAGCCAAAAAACTTATATGTATGACCCATGGACATGAACTAAGGGGGGAGGAATGCTATTGAGAGAGGGTGTGTAGGGCAAAGGAGAATAAAGGAGAGAAAAATGGGACAACTGTAATAGCATAATCAATAAAATGTACTTTAAAACATCTTCCCAGCTTTTGCTTGTCTACTAAGTTCTCCTATTGTGATAATGCTCTGTTTACTGCCTCCTGCCTTGGCCTGTGGCACACTGCCTAGCCTACTGAGCAGAAGTTGTCTCCAGTAGGTGTCTTCCATCCACAGGCCAATCTAGAAGTGCTGGCAATCCAATAGTTCATTCCTTCCCCTTGAGAACTGTGGCTCTTCCCATACTGTGACTACTCTCTTACAAGAAAATTGTCATGAACCATCTCATTACATTTGAACTCCCCAATAATACATCTTTAAGGTCATTCTAAGTGCTTAGAAATTATTTTCTGGCTGAAAATATGCAAATTTTACCAGTTTCTTATTCTGGAACTACTTCTTCCAGCTAATTTTCCCCATGTCATATTAGGAAAAAAGAAGTATCAATGTATTTCCTTATTTATGAGAAATGTTAAAACAGATTCACATCTCAAGGTACAGTAGTCCACCCCCTCCATCAACAGTTATGTTTTCAGTGGTTTCAATTATTGGAAGCTAACAGAGGCCCAAAAATAATAAGTATAAAATTTCAGGAATAAGCAATACATAGGTTTTAAATTGCACACTATTCTGAGTAGCATGATGAAATCTCATGCTGTCCTTCTCCATCAAATCCAGGATGAGAGTCCTCCCTTTGTTCAATGTAGCCACACTGTACGGGCTACCCATCAGTTAGTCACTTAGTAGCCATCTAAATTATCAGATCAATTATCACTGTATTGCAGTATTTGTCTTTAGACAACCTTTATTTTACTTGATAATGCTTCATTTACCCCACTTCATCTATCTCATCACATAGGCATTTCATCATCTGACATCATCACAAGAAGGTTGAATAGAGTACAATAAGATATGTTGAAAGAGTACATTCATATAACTTTTATTATAGTATATTGTTAGAATTTGTTCTATTTTATTAGTGGTTATGTTTATTAATCTCTTACTGTGCTTAATTTATAGAGTAACCTCTATCATAAATATGTATGTATAAGAAAAACATAGTATATATAGGGTTTAGTACTATCCATAATTTCAGGCATCCACTAGGGTCTTGACATGTATCCCTATGGATAAGGGGGGATACTGTACCTAAAATATAATCTATGAGCTCATAGGACCATTACTAAAGGACCATTAAAAGACTACATAGATCTACAGCAATAACCCTGTGCTCCTCAAACTGACAATGGTGTCACATATATTAATCTGTGCAGCAGCATTCTGGCCGAGAATCATGGTCTCTTTCTGATATCTCTGGGGTAACAGAACATTCACAAGTGAAAAAAAATAAATGCAGAATTCACACACACACTCCATTCTTACGCAGAAGAAAACAGTTAGGTCAATTCCTGATTTTCCAAATTGACAGAAATAACCAGAAACATAAAGAAGCCCAAAATAATTCTTATAAAACTTAAGGCAATATACATTTTTGTTGAACATTTACCTTGAATCACATTTGGCATAGTTCAATAATATAAGGTTTGATATTCCTTGAACACACTACAAATTAAAATGGCAAAAGGCAGACTAGTAACAATTTTGGTGTAGTTTAGAAAAAAATCACAAAGCTATACTGAGTGAGTCTAGTACAAATCTATGCTACCTTGTGTCAACTGTTCCTTCACTGCTAGTGAGTAGTTCTTTTATTCCTTTTTACTGACTTTTTATTGTGCTTCTGACTAATTTTTCCAGGCCAGTTAGTGTTTTGGTACCAATTCTAATGTGGTGTGCATGTGTGTGTGTGTGTGATTTTTTAAATTTTTATTTTTACTGTATTTTGTTTCCCCCATAGCAAGCAAATCTCTGACACCAGCTAGATATCTTACAATTTAACTCAATTCTGACATTATCTCCAGGTAGATAGTCTCAGAGCCCACAGGTAAAGGGTTCAGTCTTATAAGACTGCCTTCCTCCTCCATTTCAGATGCCAATTACAAACACAAGTTGTCACATGTGTCCTTGACCATTTAGTTATGAATCAGAAAATGCTATGACCTCCCTCCTTGGGTTTGATTAATTTGCTAGTACATGTAATATAACTCACAGGAACATTTTTACTTACTAGTTATTACCAGTGCATTATAAAAGGCCATATAATTCAGGAACAGCTAAATGGAACAGCTTCACAGGACAATGTATGGGGAAAGGATACAGAACTTCATGACCTTTCCCAATTTGCCAGTCTCCTTGAATCTCCATGTGTTCACCAACTCAGAAGCTCTCCAAACCCCATCCTTTGAGTCTTTTAGGTAGGTTTCATTACTCCAGCAGAATTGATTAAGTTACTGGACAGTGGCCAATAGGTTAGGGGGGTGGGAAAGAAAGTTCCAACTCTGTAATCAATGATTGCTTCTCCTGGCAACCATCCCCCGTCTTAGGTGCTTTCCAAAACTCACATCATTAACGTAACAAGACACAACTTTATTGTTCTCATCACAGGAAATTCCAAAGGTTTTAGGAGCTCTGTACTAGAAATGAGAATTAAAAACAAATATATATTTTGTTTATTATAAACAAAATTGTGATATCACAATACCACACAGGTCTTTTCTACATTTCCAAGCCCACAGTTTATGTTCTACATTCAAAAACACCCCTGTGAGAAATTTCATTTTATATTCCTCTGAAAAAATTGAGAGCCATAACTTCTGCATCTTTTGTCCTCTCCACATCAAAATATCTATCACCATATTTTCTCAACTATTGTATTCCACCTGCATTCTTCTTTTGTTTATCACCTCACCTTTGCTTTTAATCCCATCTCATCCCATTTCCTCTAAAACCTTGCTCTGTCCATTTCACTAGGTGTCATTAACTCCAAGTTTGAAATTAGCTTATAGATTTGTTTTCTTTGGTCTGCATAAAGTTTGTTTTATTTTATTTTATTTTATTTTATTTTATTTTATTTTATTTTATTTTATTTTATTATTTTTCTTTGGTGAGCATAGAGTTTGTTTTATTTTATTTTTCTTTAGACAGGTTACATACTTTTTACTTTGTTTCCACACCCACTCTTTCCTTCCTAATTACATTCACTGGCTTCAGTTATTTAGCTACCTACCCAGGCCCTGAAGACATTTGAGTTTCTGATCCCTGATTTACATTTTCAGGCCGTTTCACTGGCTCCTTAGTTTCTTTTTATGTTCTCAGATTCTTCATATCCTAAAAAATACAAATAATATCTTCTTTGGACCTTGCTTTCTATGGGAGCTATTACCTGATTCCAGTACTTCTTCATGCTACTCTATATCCTCACTTTTTGTCATTTTATTCTACCTTCCCACTTATCCTGTCACTGTAAAAAAATGTCTAAACCTGTAGAGAATTTATATGAGTTTATTTGAAACAAATGTACAACAATTGCTGGGAAGCTAAATGTCAACAGATTGAGAAAATGTTCCCCAAAATGACAGTTTTACTACTTATTTTATACATCAGAATCAAAGGAGAAGACCTAAGTGGTTATGGGGATGTGAGAAAGCAAAGCAGGGAAATGTCTGAGATTGGATGAAGAGTAAAATGAATAGACACATACTTCTTTTACATTGATGAGAATAAGATAGTTAACAATTAACATTTACAGCACACAGGTGGTATTCTGGAGAATGAGATACCAATGAGGGGTTCTGTGGTCTCTGCTCTGTGGAAGATAGTGCCCTGAGGGATCTGGAAAAAAGGGATTGCTGTGACATTCCAAAGGTATGGTAGATGCAAAAAGACAATAGAGAGGCAGACTGAGTTAAGATAAAGATTAACTTTTGTCAAGGAAACTTCCTTGGCCTAGAACATGACTACCCACCATGAACTGCTTTTTGTTAAGAAGTTTTAATTTCAGATCATCATTTGTGGTTACTTTAGGTCTCTGAGATTGTAAGGCCACCACACAGGCCTCCCCTGAGCCTGTCAGGTTTAGTATTTGGTCACTTTTCCCCCTAAAACCCTAATTTTGTGCAAAGAAAACACACACATATGCCCACATACACACAAATCAAGAATTAAGTTTTAAAAGTAACAGTAATATACTGTTACTTCATTTATGAGTTATAGATTGGCTCTCTTACCTACCAACTTTGAATAATAATTTAACCTCTAAGATTCAGTTTCTCTATTTGTTATATGAGTATTAATATCTTACCTGTCTAGTTTACAGGGTTGTTTTCACAAAATAAAGAAATAATAGTAGATTCTATTATTCAGTATCTGCTATGTTCCAGGATCTTTGTTGAGCAATTTACATTTATCCTCTCATTTACTTCTCACAATAAGCAAATGAAGAATATGCTATTATCTTCCATTTTATAAAAATAAAACTGAAACATATTGAATTTAAGCAGGTAACCTGAGCTTACACAATGATAAAGTGGTAAAGCTACAAAAAATATATCATTCACATGAAAATATTTGGTATTTCTTTTAAGCCCTGAGTTTGAGCACATATTGATTTTTGTATCTATATTGGTCCAATGTACAAAAAAAATAACAGGTATTACCAGCATTTTCCCTAATGTCATTTAGCTCTAAACACTTACAGTGTATTTTCTCTCATTCTGAAAACATGTAAAACTTATTTTAATCATGTGTCCATCTCCTTACTCCTTCACATTGGCCTCATCATATCTAAGGTAGACAGACATGAAAAAGAGCACTTGTTTTATCCCTGAGTAATGGCCTTTTGCAGGTCCAATGACAAAATTACCCACTGAGAGCTATGCTCTTGAAAGTTAACCACAGAGACATAAACTTAAATTTCTCCTTCTCTTTTTGCTAAATCCTACATTTACAATAGGAAAATTGCAGCCTGGTCAGGACACTTACCCATAAAACTGCCATGTTCATATAAAGCTGCATTAACTAAAAAGATCAACTTTGTTTTGTTATCTTCTATTTAAAAAATTCTATTATGACTATAACAAAAAGAAACACAAGACTTCCAACTGAAAATGAAATACATCACCCAAATATGTAAGTCCTTCAGGTATTCTTACTGGCTGAAGGATCAAGATTTGCAAGGCAAGAGTAAAGCACAAGCAAAGTAGTTTGATTATTGAGAGGACTTTCCACTCCTCTCCCTAAATCTACGTCCATACTGTTACACAGGATAAGAATTCCTATGAACCAGGATGAAGATTTTCATTCTACATTTAAAGCCAAGGCTGAAAATATAAAATTTCCCAGGAAAGACTACACATAAACTTTCCTTATTCATGCTGATGTAAAAATGACTGATAACAAATCTTCCCCTGAAAGATATTTAAAGGAGATTGAGAGTTTCAATAACTGCTTTTATCTCAGGTTTCTTATTTTCCTATTTTGCAAAAAAAAAATGTTAGATATCTTTACTTGTGTACCCAGACTAGCCAAATTTAGTGGTTGACTACTTTAATAGGAAATCTCTAAATGCTCTGAAAATTAGGTAAAAGGCTGGGTCCATGTAAAGGTCCTTCTTGCTGCTATTACCTCATAAAATGTTCAAATTCTTGCCCTTAATCCTGATCTTTTGTGGCACAGGGTTTTGGTCTGGATTTTGGACTCTGTGATGCCCAAGTTCTTTCCTTAGCTTCCAAACATATTGTTCACTGTGCTTTTAAATATCTGTGTGATTTTTCAAGCCTTGTCTGACCACCTGGTTGCCTTTTTCACCCCAGGTAATCATTCCCCTCCCTGGTCTTTCAGATTCTGTGTTTCAAAGAGATCATGAGCTTGATGAGGTAATCTCCACTACAGTGGCTATCCTCCTGACTACTTTTCCATTTTGCCTCAGATATCCAACAATGGCTTGACACTTCTTTTTTGTATAAAACAATAACAATTCCACTGTAGAGCAGAGGCATAGATACAAATCTGAATATTTCATGCCTCACTTTAAAAAGAGAGATTAATGGTAATATAGGGAGCAGGGAAAACAGTACTAGGTATCAGTTAAGCCTGTGGACTCTGGAGTAAATCTGTCTCAAATTCTAACTTTTTCCTTTACTAGTTTTATGATATTAAGTAAGAAATAGTGAGACTACTGTGAAAAAGCAAAGAAATGGACACATGACTACAAAAGAAGATCTAGATGGTTTGAGAACACTGGGCAATGCACTATAAATGATTATATTTAGGTAGAGTTTTAAAATGACATTAAGGAACAATAAGTGCTAATAGTTATGTTAATTTCTTTTGACACTGGACAATATAGCTACAAATTTTGACATGTACTCATATCCAGGACTTAAAAGAAATACCTAAATATGCTTAGTCTTAGCTTTTTCTTGTATAAAATGGTGGTAATAGCATCTACCTCAAAAAGCTGTTGCAAACATTAAATGGTCTCTCCAGTAAAAAACATGTAAGAAGCATATGTAAGTACTCTATAGATTTAAGCTTTTCATGTTAAGGAGTTAGGCTTCAGCATGGTTAATCTCTTTGGTTTTGGATGAGAAGAAATCACAGTTCTAAGTGATTGTCAGAAAGGTCTGAGGTTACATCCAGCCTGTTCAGCATATCAATCTCTTTACATTAAAATTGAGGGTATCAAGTACTGAGGATGCTAACTATTGAGTACAATGCCTCACTGGTTGATTTAAGCAAAATTATTTGCATCTTTTTGTGTTTTTCAGTTTGTTGTGTTTGCCTAGTTGTTAGAGTTTTTATTTGCTTTCCATTCCTGTCTCTATTTTTAAAGGCATATGGTTAAGACATGGCTTTACTCTGAAGCCACAGCAATGTGTGATTGTTACTATACCACTTTCCCAGGGTAAAGAATATTTAATTTTGTTCATTTAAGAATGTTTGGAGGTAAGGTCAAATACCTTGTATAATATTTGATGTGCAAGGGAGTTCAATAAGATGTGTATTTTGTTTTCAGGGAACAGAAAAGTCAGGCTTCAAAGATCTCTGTATTTTGCCTCCTGAATTAAGTTCTAAGTGGTGATACTAGCAGGTATGCAGGGAGAGTACTCTTCTCACGCTCTCTGACCTTAGAAAAACAAACACAAATCAGCAGGCTTTCCAGGGAAATGATGATCTTGTTCATCTAGGCAACCTGACACATGGTATCTCCACAAAGATTGTCCACCTGGGCAGTGAGTGCAGACTCAGCTAATGAATACACCAAATATATTCTGATCAAAGTGTGACCTGTGGAGAGAAACAGTCCTGTAGCCTAATAATATTGTTACTGAAGAAAAAAATAAATGAATGAATAAAGCAGAATTTCTGGCTAAGATGGATGTGTAGATAGATACACTTTGCCTTCTCACACAACAAAAAGAAGGACAACACCAAATTTAAAAACAAAAATAACCAGAACTGCCAGAAAATCAGACTGTATGGAAGTCTGACAACCAAGGAGTTAAAAAAAGAAACATTCATCCACACTGGTTGGAGGGGCAGAGATGGGCAGCCAGAGTAGAGAAGACTTTCAGCAAGATGGTGGCTAGAGGACCAGGGTGGGCAAGGCAGAGGCTGGTAGACCGACAGTCCCACATTTGTGTGTGGATAAACTGGAGGAACAACTGGGGAGTGAGACAGATCACACAACCCAGGGTTCAATCACAGGGAAATAAAGTTTCAAGACCTCTGACTGAAAAAACCTGTGGAGGTTGAGGCAGCAGGAAAACTCCCAGCCTCACAGGAGAGTTAGTAAGAGAGACCCACAGGGTCCTAGAATGTGCACAAAACCACCCACCTGGGAATCAGCATCTGAATGGCCCAATTTGCTTGGGGGTAGAGGAGGAAGTGACTGAAAACTGGCTGAGACCTGAGCAAGTGACATTGTTCTCTCTCAGGCACCTCGCCCACATACAGTGCTACAACATAGCCAAGTAGGTTGCCACGCCCTGGTGAATACCTAAGGCTCCACCCCTTACTATGTGACAGGCATGCCAAGACAAAAAGATATGCCCCAAATGAAATAAGAGATCAAGTCTTCAGAAAAAAATATAACTAAGTGAAGAAGAGATGGCCAACTATCAGATGAAGAGTTCAAAACACTGGAAATCAGGATGCTCACAGAAATAGTTGTGTTCAGTTACAAAATAGAGTAAAAAGTGAAGGCTCTATGAAAAGTGAAATAAAGGACAATATACAGGGAGCCAATAGTGAAGCAAAGGAAACCAGGACTCAAACCAACAATTTGGAGCAGAAGGAAGAAATAAACATTCAACCAGAACAGAATGAAGAAACAAAAATTCAAAAGAATGAAGACAGGCTTAGGAACTTCTGGGACAACCTTAAATGTTCCAATATCCAAATCATAGGGGTGTCAGAGGGAGAAAAGGAAGAGCAAGAAATTAAAAACTTATTTGAAAACATAATGGAGAATTTCCCCAATCTGGCAAAGGACATATAGATCCAGGAAGCTTAGAGAGTCCCAATAAAGTTGGACCCAAGGAAGCACACACCAAGGCACGTCATAATTACATTACTCAAGATGAAAGATAAGGAGAGAATATTAAAAGCAGCAAGAGAACAGGAGACAGTTACCTCCCAAAGAGTTCCCATAAGACTATCCACTGATTTCTCCAAAGAACCTTGCAGGCAAGGATGGACTTGAAATAATTATTTGAAGTCTTGAAAGACAAGGACCTACATCTGAGATTCCTCTATCCAGCAAAGCTATCATTTAGAATGGAAGGGCAGATAAACTGCTTCCCAGATAAGATCAAGTTAAAGGAATTCATCATCACCAAGCCCTTATTATATGAAATGTTAAAGGGACTTATCTAAGAAAAAGAAGAAAATCAAAAATATGAACAGTAGAATGACAACAAACTCACAACTATCAACAGATGAACCTAAAAAAAAAAACAAAACAAAACAAAAATCTAAGCAAACAACTAGAACAGGAATGGAATCACAGAAATGGAGATCACATGCAAGGTTAGCTGTGGGGATGGGGGTAAGGGAGAAAAGGTACTGGGAATAAGAAGGATAAATAGTAGGTGCACAATAGACAGGAGGAAGTTAACAATAGTATGGGAAATGGAGAAGACAAAGAACTTATATGTATGAGCCATGGACATGAACTAAGGTGGGGGAATGGTGGTGGGAAGCAGGGTGCAGGGCAGAAGGAAATGAAGGGGGGAAATGGGACAACTGGAATAGCATAATCAATACAATATATTTAAAAAATAAATAAATAAAGCAGCCAACCATGACAACAAAACTCAGGAGAGAGAAAGCTCAGTCTGGTAAAGGACAAGACATTCAGTGATACATAATATTTAAGCATTGCCTCACATTCAGATATAGCCTCCAAAAATTAAGAAAGCACTCTTTGGGTTAATGCTATATTGGTAGTTATGAGCTTTTAACAAAGCAGTCAGTAAAAATGGAAGACACAGGGAAACACAATTAGAGACAGAGTGTCACAAAGTGAGCTAAAATGTCAGTCAGACTCCCATAGAGTATAATTCTAGCAACTATCAGTGACAAGACTTTAAAGCAACTATTAATTAGTATTATTCCAAGGACACATGGAGGAATTAATAGGGGTGGGAACACAAATTTTATGTTTTTACCAGAAACATGCATTGCAGGAAGAATTCATGTCAGCAAGTATAATTTTTTAACATGAAGAACAATGAGATACCTAATACCTGTTGCCATCAACTCTCAATGAAACATACTTAGGAAGATTTTGAAAATAAACCTTACCCAAACCCTACTATAATGAGGAAAATACCATTAGAAACAAATTGGCTGCTTGGGGCTTGCAACCACCTCTTAGAAACTGTAAAAGGTTCTAGAATCTCAAACATTGATACAATGAACTTTTGATCTCAAAGAACTATGGGGAAACTCAATAGCTACTTTCAAATTTTATTTCCCATGCCATAAATAAACAGAAGAAATGGAATTTTTAGAATATCAAAAGGCCCTTGATTCTACAGATTGTAGAATTGGTAGTTGATGCGAACTCCAGCCAGCGGGTCCTTGTGTTGTGGCTGTAACAAACAAATTCACATGGAGTCCTGCTTCACAGAAGTCCTGCTTCACAGAAGTCCTGTGGAGAAAAAGGGATGGCATGGCCACTCTCTGAGTGAGAGAGGGCCCCAACCCCTGCCTGGACAGGCTTTTATTGCTTTTCTGTGCACATTACATCGAGGATTGTCCTCATTTACTATGCATGGGTTCGCTTTGGTGGTTACCTTTTACAGATAACAAAGGAGAGGAAGTTGCTAATTACATCAAAGAAGAAGGATATTTCCAAATGCAAGGGGAAAAGTGGTTGAACTGGTTACACTCCATACCTGGGAGGTTTAGCACAGATTTTAGGATGCTACTTTAAAGATATGCAGTAAACATTTGCTGCCTCAATTCAGGGTGAGGGGGTTTTAGCAAAAGCAAGCCTCAAAGCAGCCTAGGTACAATGCAGGCTTGATTCCCCATGGAAAAACTGATCTTTGGGCTTGGTTCCTGTGTGCTGACTCACTCCCCATCAGTTTACCAAATCAGGGGCTGGGCTACATTCACCACTGACACATGAAACAGTTCCCTGTGGGTAGTTGCCAATTTTTTTTTTTTTTATGAAGGTGGCCTTGGTTGGTGTGGCTCAGTTGATTGAGTGTTAACCTGTGAACCAAAGGGTCACTGGTTCAATTCCCTGTCTAGGGCACATGCCTGGGTTGAGAGCCAGGTTCCCAATAGGGGGCACATGAGAGGCAACCACATGTTAATGTTTCTCTCTTTCTCCCTTCCCCTCTCTAAGAATAAATAAATTCAATTTTTAATAAAAATTTAAAAATGAAGGTGTTTTCATACCAGAGGCTATAAAAACAGAAGAGGGGTGAAATCTATATGGATTTTTTTTTTACTTTGGTTAAAAAAACATGCAACATGAAATTTACCATATTAACAAATGTTTAGGTATATAGTACAATGTTGTTAGCTACAAACACAATGTTGTACAGCAGATCTTTAGAATTTTTTAATCTTGCATAACTGAAGCTATATACTCATTGAACTCCCTTTCCTATAGCCCATGACAACCACCATTCTACTTTATGTGTCTGAGTCTGACTCCTTTATTTGTTTTCCTTTTTAATCAAATTTATTGAGGTGACATAGGTTAATAAGATCATATAGGTTTCAAGTATACATTTCTATGATTCATGATCTGTATGTTGCATTGTGTGCACACCACCTACAGTCAAATCATCTGTTGTCACCATATATTCAGCCCAAGTCTGACTACTTTAAACTGATAAGAACAGATACTACACTTGATATTAGCCAAAAGGCAGAGAAGCGATGCAAGCCTGACTACTTTAGATACCTCATGAAGTAGAATGATACAGTACTCATCCTTCTCTGACTGACTTACTGCACTTAGCATAATATTCTTAAGGTTCATTCATATTGTCATACATGATGGGATTTCCTTCTTTTAATATAAATTTAATTCTACACTGAAACATTTCTATTCAACACCTGTAAGAACTAATCATGTTTTTCTTTGTTATTAAATTTTATCATTTTCTATTCAATGTTAAAATAGCAGTCACCCCTCACTGAAAGGGTTAAGATAAATTGACAATTTTGTAAGTTCTTAACTAATTAGAGAGACCAGCAAAATGTGTGGTTCTCTTGTAGGAATTTAATAAATGTAACAATCTGGCAATTAAGAAAATACACAGCTTTTATAAAATTCATGTGGTTTTGATTTAATAATGAAAATGCATGTGACTTTTTAGATTTTCAGCCGATGACTATAAATATCCAAGAAAATAATATGGGGTATATTAAAAAATACATCCAAGGAAAAGAGAACAGAAAAGTAGAACAAATAGTGAAGAATGGTAAGAAATGTGTGCTTCAGCTAACATCTCCAAATGTCACCACCTTTCTGTTCATGCTTTTCTTTACCTTCAATGCCAAATTCTTAAACAGACCACAGGTTCTGAAAGAAGGGAACAACTTTGTGACCGTTGTACTATAATATGATTCACTTTATAATGTGTTTTACTGTTGTAACATCACTAGTAACCAAATAATACCACGATTTGGACTTGACTACAACCAAGTTAATTAAAGATTTATTGAAAATCTTCAATATACAGATCACAGTAGCAAACACTGTGAAGAGAACAAAAATGATCTAAGAGGCAGTTTCTACTGTTAATAGTTTATGGTCTAGATATACAATATATTTTTATTCTGTCTCTTGGGAATAATAAAAAATGCATTAACAGTTATAGCATGATACTAAAATGCCAGACTTTCAGCACACAATGTGATTCTAAAAATGTATACATGAATTAAGTTTTCTTAAATCAAATTACTTTTAGGAAAAAATAAAGCTTAATTAAAAGAATACAATTTTGAAAAGCTTGATAAAGCAGAGTTACTTGTTGATATGTTTTGTACATTAATCTATACTTTCACAAATTGGTCTTGCTTCAAGTGAGGTACAAGTATACATTAAAAATTGAACACCTAAGAGCTGAGTGGACATAAAAACATTATCAAAATAGGGTAGAATTACTCCAAGAAGGTTTTTAAAAGTGCAGCATCCTTTGTTTTGGTCAGAAACAAGATTCTGATGATAGAATGGTTATTAAAAGACTTATGCTGGTGAATAGCTCTAGAAATCAAAGGGTCAGATAACAGTGGACTCTAGACATACTTGGCCTACAGAGATAACCAGATTTTGTGGTTGGGGCAAAGAAAGAGAGTGAAAAATTGACCTTTAGTGTGAGTATTACTGCTCCTCATGATCTGTAAGAGGATCTGTAAATTGCATTGCTTTTTAAAAAAGGAATTATAATACAATACATTATAATTATAATATAAAAATATAAAAATATAAAAAGTTTGGAGCCCAAAAACTTTTTTATAATGGGCTGCAAGCACACCTGTCCTTTGCCCCATAGGAACATATTATCTTTATTCTATTAAAAATAAATAAATCTGACCTTTGTTGTGGACAGAGATCACTATCTCTTTCCAGGTTGCATACTATATGCAACAATCCTTGAAAATACTGTTCTCATGATAAGCAAGAAAAGTGACACTCATGGAAAATTATCTTTCAAAAAACAACTTTTATGAGCTTCATTGATCCTCTTTTTTATTTTCTGTATCAGAATTGAATATTCTCTACTAATACATCAAAACACATATCATACCACCACCATCTACATCCTACATCTGTGCCAATATATTCTCCCTTTATTTCCCTTATGAACTATCCATACTCCTGTATAAGGTCAGCAACCCACTACTCTATCATCTTCTCTTGATCACAGGGCTGCAATCTCTCCTGAATCATCAATTATTTCTTGTTTCTCTGGATTACCACTATTAGAATCACAAAACTACAGTATTTTTTTTCAGTTAAAAAAAGCAACTTCTCTTGACTTTACATTCCATTTCAAGGCATCCTTACTATACTCTTCTTGATTTGTCTCTAACCTTTTGTTATTTTTGTGTTACATCTTCTTGATGTAGTAATTCCTTTACCATTATCAAATATCTCTCTCTGTCTCTAGTAGTATAACTTGTCCTAAAGGCCAATATTAATATATCTACTCAAGCTCACTATGCTTATTGTTTGCATGGTATGTGAGGTCTGTCTGGAAAAAGTCCAACCACTGTTAATATAATGAGAATGGTTTGAACATCGATGTAAATTGGCAGCCAAAAAATATGGACTGGGATGTACATGCATGAATAATGTTAACTTCACTGTACTAGTCAGTGGAGGTGGTAGACATCATTGAGTAAGCATGTGTACTGTATGGCTGTCACATTCAAAATAACTGAGCAAGAAAAACAATGAATCTGCATCAAATTTTGCATGAAGCTTGAAAATTCCAGTTTGGAGACTGTTCAGATGATTCAGAAGGCTACAGCTATGGGCACCTAGTAATTGGTAGCTTCATCATGACAATGCACCCACACCTGCATCATGTATCATGAAGAGTCCTTTTGAGAAACTTCAAATCACTTAGGTGGCTCAGCCCCACTAAAGCCCACATTTGGAGGCCTGTAACTTCTGAATTTTCTCAAAACTAAAACCAACTTTGAAAGAGAAGACAATTCAGATCATCAATGAGATTCAGGAGAATACCCCAGGGCAGCTGATGGCAATTCGGAGAACTGTGTGAGGTCCCAAGGTGCCTACTTTAAAGAAGACTGACCCATCATTGTCCTATGTACAGTGATCCCTCACCTATCATGGGAGTTAACATTCCAGAGACCCTCGCCATAGGTGAAAATCTGCAAAGTGGTGGTGTTATAGTTATTTTATTATTTATATATATTTTGTCTTTATAAACCCTTCACATGCTCCTATAAACCTTTCCCACTTGCTTATTAACCTTTCCCACACTCTTATAAACACTTTGTATGCTCTTAAACACTTTCTACACTCTTAAACCTACGTAATTTTAACAACACATAAAATTCTGTATGGGTACTCACCAGTGAAGTATACTACAACCAGAATGATGAAGATCATGAATTATGTAGCTATGCAGTACTGATGGTGATGAAGGTGATGATGATAGATGAATGTACTGCACAGCCAAGAAGAGCATTACAGCTCTTCTGAAGACACCACTTCATCAGGTGCTTCATCAGGTGGTGCAGTGTCTTCACCCTGGGCTGTAACTTCTATTTCCACTAAAGGAGTAGGCATAACTGATCTCTTCATCCGAGTGATGAACATAGTTATGGGGAGTTGCTGGTGCTGCTTTTTGTCCTTAGAGGCAGAATCTCCATGCAGAGAAACACTCTTGAGTCCAAAGCATCTCTGAAATTTGTCAAACCAGCCCTTGCTGGCACTGAATAGGGTTGGTCTGGTGGCAGAAGCACTCAACAGTCCTGTTTCTGCATCCTCATCCTCATCTTCATCCTCGTCACCATTGTGAATGTCCATGATTTCCACAAAACTATCATAAAGTTTCTTGGCCTTTGTCTGGATGGGGTTGGTATCCAGCAAGATATTCTTCTTCCTGCAGTCATCTATCCACAAGGCCAATGCAGACTCCATCCTCACAATGACCTTATTGCAGGAAGTGATCACCCTCTTTGCAGTATTGTTAAAAGTCATTGTTGCCTTAGACCTAATATTCCTCTGGTTTTTCTTTATGTAGCAAACAGTAGATTCGCTGATCCCATAGTGGTGGCCTATGGCTGCGTAGCTTTTGCCTTCCTTTAACATGTCAAGAAGTTCCACCTTTTCTTTGATGGTAAGCATATTCCTCTGGCACTTGGGTTCACTGCCAGAAGCCTTAGAAGGCACAGAACATTTGGGTGGCATTGTAGGGCTTGAAATAAATTCAAACTTTTATGAAAATTTCACAAAAACACAACACCGCAGAGCAACACTACGCAGAGTGATCAGACGTTGATGTGAAGTGGACAAGGAGGGATGCTGAACGAATGGGTACAGTGAGGGAGAACAAACAGACTGATGCTATGGTCACTGAGCCTATCAGTGCCCAGGATACAGAACACAGTTCTGTGGTTGGATGCCTTCCATTCCATCAGCCAATAGTGTGCCGTGTACAATCTCACGTTGGCAAACTTGTGCAAGTGGTAGTGGTGTACTGCTTTTCCATTGTGTACAGTACGGTATTCATCTACTGATGAAATACATACTGTATTTTATTTGATTTAATATTATTTTAATATATTTGAATTAACACGTTTTTATATTTTTGTATTGTTTAAATTTTTAGGCAAAAATAATTAAAATCATAAATATTATATAAATACCTATATACCACAAAATCCCATGATATAGTGAAAACTCCACAATACAGAATTAGATATATATATTTTTAAAAACCTGTGATACAGTGAAGCCGCAATAAGTGAACTGCGATATATCGAGGGACGACTCTATAATGTTTCTTGTATCTTGTATCTTCTTCATAAGTGTCTCCATTTTTCACATTATATGGATGAATTCTTTCTGGAGAGATCACATACATCTTTTTTTTTTGAGGCTGTGTTTGACTAAAAATTTATTAACAAAAACAAGTAGTGGGTTGATTTAGTGGCTGTAGCTAACCCCACCTCCACTGAACTTTCTATTTCAAACTTTTCAAAAACTTACTCACAGCAGTTTCTGTTTTAGGACTAACAATCTATATTTGATTTACTTTACTTTGTCTTTTTGTGTCTTATATACTTTTTATTATTCTTCAATTATAGTTGCAATTTCCTCATATTTTCCCTATTACTCTCCCCCATCCTATGCAACCCCATTTCCCACATTCAATCCTCTCCCCACTGTTGTCTTTGTCGATGAGCCCTTTATACCATGCCTTGACTAGACCTTTAACCTTTTTTCCCCCATTAGAAACTTTCACAAACACTCTGATAACAGTCAGATTTTTTTTTTATTTCCATGTCTCTGGCTATATTTTGCTTGATTGCTTGTTTTTTTGATTACATTGCACTTATAGGTGAGATCATATAGTATTTGTCTTGCACCAACTTATTTGTGCCTATTTCATTTAACATAATGTTCTCCAGGTCCATCCATACTATCAAGAAGGGAGGAGTTCCCTTTTTCTTTCTGTTGAATAGTATTCCATTGTGTAAAGATACCACTGATTTTTGATCCACTCATTTACCAATGGGCACTTAGGCTGTCTCCAGCATTTGGCTATCGTAAATTGTGCTGCTATGAACATTGAGGTGCATAGGTTCTTTTGAGTTGGTTGTTTCAGGATTCTTACAATATAATCCCAGCAGTGGGACTGCCAGGTTGAAAGGCAGTTTCAGCCTTGATTGGTGTAGCTCAGTGGATTGAGCATGGCCTGTGACCCAAAGGGTTGCTGGTTTGATTCCCAGTCAGGTCGCATACCTGGTTTGCTGGGCAGGTCCCCTGTGGGGGGGCCCTGTGACAGGCAAACACACATTGATACTGCTCTCCCTCTCTTTCTCCCTCCATCCCCCCTCTCTAAAAATAAATATGTAAAACATTAAAAACATTTATTTAAAGGTAGTTCCATTTTTAGTTTTTTGACAAAATTCCATACTGTTTCCCACAATGGCTATATCAGTCTGCATACCCACCACCAGTGCACTAGGGTTTCTATTTCTTCACAACCTCTCCAGCACTTGTTATTTGTTGAATTCTTTATGATGGCCATTCTGACCAGTGAGAAATGGTATCTCACTGTGGTTTTAATTTGTAACTCTCTGATGGCTAGTGATGTTGAGCATATTTTTCATGTGTCTCTGGGTCCTCTGTATGTCCTCCTTGGAGAAGTGTCTGTTCAGGTCCTTTGCCTATTTTTTTATTGGGTTTTTTGCCTTCTTGGAGTGAAGTCATGTGCGTTCTTTATATATCTTGAAGATCCAACCCTTGTCTAAGGTATCATTTGCAAATGTATTTTCCGATACAGTTGGATCCCTTTTCATTTGCTGATGGTTGCTTTCACCATGCAGAAGATTTTTATTTTTATGAGATCCCATTTGTTTTTTTTTTCTTTATGCCCCTTGTTCTAGGGGACATATCAGTGAAAATATTGCTGTGTTGAATATCTGAGATTTTCCTGCCTGTGTTCTCCTCTAGGACTTTTATGATTTGCAACTTATATTTAAGTCTTTTATCCACCTTGAATTTATTTTTATGTATGTAGTAAGTTGGTGATAGAGATTCATTTGTTAGCACATAGTTGTTCAGATCTCCCAATACCATTTGTTGAAGAGCTGTTTTTACTCCATTTTATGCTTCTGCCCCCTTGGCTCAATACTAATTGAGCATAGAGACATGGGTTTATATGTGGGCTCTTCATTATGTTCCATTGATTTATGTGTCTGTTCTTATGCCAGTATCAGACTGTTTTGATTACTGTGACCTTGTAATATAGTTTGACATCAAGTATTTTTATTGCTCCTACTTGGATTTTTTTCTCAAAATTGCAGTGGCTATTTGGGGTCATTTATGGTTCTACATACATTTTTGAAATGTTTGTTCTATATCTCCAAAATATGTCATTGGTATTTAAATAGGGATTTCATTGAATCTGTAAATGGCTTTGGGTAGTATGGACATTTTGATGATGTTTATTCTTCCAATGCATGAACATGTTATACACTTCAATTTATTTGTGTCTTCCTTAATTTCTTTCTTCAGTATTGTGTAGTTTTCTATGTACAGGCCTTTCATCTCCTTGGTAAGGTTTATTCCTTGGTAGTTTGTTTTTCTTGTTGCTATAGGAAATGGGATTTTTTTTCCAGATTTCTGATTCTGATTTTTCATTGTGCATGTATAAAAATGCCTTTGATTTCTGAATATTGATTTTAAACACTGGTGCTTTACCAAATTCACTTATTAAGTCCAGTAGTTTTTTGGTGGAGTCTATAGGTTTTTCTATGTACACAAGCATACCACTTGCAAACAATAACAGTTTCAATTCCTACTTTCCCATATGGATGCCTTTTATTTATCTTTGTTGTCTGATTGCTGTGGCTAGGAGTTCCAATACTATATAGAATAGAAGTAGTGAAAGTGGACATCATTGTCTTGTTCCTGATCTTAGTGGGAAAGCTTTTGGTTTTTGTCCATTGAGTATGATGTTGGCTGTAGGTTTCTTGTATATGCCCTTTAACAGTTGAGGAATACTCGCTTTACTCCTACTTAGCTGAGTGTTTTTATCATAAATGGGTGCTGTGCCTTATCAAATGATTTTTCCACATCTGCTGATATGATCATGTTATTGTTATGTGATATACTACATTTATTGATTTCTGAATGCTGTAACATCCTTGCATCCCTGGGATGAATCCCACTTCGTCATGTTGTATGATATGTTTAATGTATTTCTGGCTGTGGCTTGTCAATATTTTATTGAGGA
>CM052552.1:5479400-5490404 GCA_028533065.1 Trachops cirrhosus | reverse complement strand
GCTTTGTAAAATTCTTCTGTGAAACTGTCTGGTCCAGGGATTTTGTGTGCCATGAGTTTTTAGATTACTGCTTCAATTTCCCTAGCTGTTATAGATCTCTTAAGCCTTCCTGCTTCTTCTTGATTCAGTTTTGGAAGATTATATTTTTCTAGAAATGTGTCCATTTCACCCAGGTTTTCAAATTTCTTGGCATATAGTTTTCACAGTAATTTCTTACAATCCTTTGTGTTTCTGTGAGATCAGTTGTAATTTCTCCTCTTTCACATCTGGTTTTATTTATTTGGTTCCTGTACCTTTTTTTCTTCATGAGTCTGGTTAAGACTTGTAGATTTTGTTTATCCTTTCAAAGATCCAGCTTCTGGATTTATTGATCTTTTGCCTTGTCCTTTTGGTCTCTGTGTCACTTAATTCTGCTCTGATCTTGATTATTCCCTTCCTTCTACTTGCTCTGGGCTTTGTTTGTTGTTTGTTCTTCCAGTTCTTATAGATGTAGAGTGAGGTTGTTTAAAGGGTTTCTATCCTTTTAGGCAGGTGAGTATTGCTAGGAATTTCCCCCTCAGGACTGCCTTTGCTGTTTCCCATAGGTTTGGGACTGTTGTGTGTTCATTTTCATTTGTTTCCAGAAAGTTTTTGATTTCTTCCTTGGTCTCATTATGAATGCATTCATTGTTTAATAGCATGCTATTCAGTTTCCATGAGTTTGAATGTTTTAGACTTATTTCCTTGAGGTTCCCTTCTAGTTTCAGTCCCTTGTGGTCCAAGAAAATGCTTGATATGATTTCAATGTTCTTGAATTTGTAGAGGCTGGTTTTGTATCCTATCCTGTGGTTTCTCTTTAAAAATGTACCATGTGGATTTGAGAAGCATGTGTATATACTTCTTTGGGATGAAAGTTTATATATATATAAACTTTATACACACACACATATATATGTATATATACATACATATACATACGTGTGTGTGTGTGTGTGTAATTGGGTGTTGATTGTTTGGGGGTTGTTTTTTGGTGGGTCCTTCCCTTCAGCTGGTTGACTTAGGGTCACTCTACACACCACATTTTGTGTGCTGTCATGCAGGTTCTGCAAGAACAAAACCATAGAGTCCAGGAAACAAAGTCCTTTTGACCTAATGCAATATTCATCTCCACAATGTCCTTGTTGATATTTTGTTTGGGAGATGTATCCATTGTCGACAGTGATATGGTAAAATCCCTTATAATAATTGTGTTGCTGTCTATATCTTTCTTCAAGTCTTCCAAGATTTTCCTTATATATTTGGTTGCTTCTACCTTGGTTGCATATGTAATTACAGTATTTATGTCTTGTTGATGGGTACTTCCCTTGAGTATTATGAAGTGCTCTTTGGTGTCTCTTTTTATGGCCTTTGTTTTGAAGTATATTTTTCTGCTATTAGTATTGCTACCCTGACTTCTTTTTCCTGTCCATTTGCTTGGAAATATTTTTTTTCCAAACCTTCACATTCAGTCTCCATAGGTCTTTGTTTTAAGGTGGGTCTCTTGTAGGCAATATATGTGTGGGTCATGTTTTATTACCCATTCAGGTACCCCGTGTATTTTGATTGGAGCATTTAATCCATTTACATTTAAGTTTATTATTGATATGTACTTATTCATTGCCATTTTACTCCCTTTGTACCTGTGTTCCTCTCTCTCTATCTCCCTGTCTTTCTTCCTCTTCTTAAATCTATCCCTTTAGCACATCTTGCAATGCTGGTTTGCAATGGAGGTGTATTCTTTTACCTTCTTTTGTCTGGGAAACTCCTTATTTGGCCTTCCATTTTAATTGAGACCCTTGCTGGGTAGAGTGGTCTTGGTTATAGGCCTTTGGTTTTTATTACTTGGAATATTTCTTGCCATCCCCTTCTGACTTGTAATGTTATTGTTGAGAAGTCATCTGCTAGCATTATATGGGCTCTCTTGTATGTTACTTCTTGTTTCTCCCTTGGGGCCTTTAAGATTCTCTCTTTGTCTTGGAATTTTGTCATTTTGATTACAATGTGTCTTGGAGTGGGGCTGTTTGCTCTCCTCTTGATTGGGACCTTCTGTGTTTCCTGGACTTGTGTGCCATTTTCCTCTCAACAGATAGGAAAGTTTCCATCATTATCTTTTCCAACAGGTTTTCTATCACTTGGTCCTCTTTCGCTCCTTCTGGCATTCCTATTGTATGGATATTATTACTTTTCATGTTGTCCTGCAGTTCCCTTAATTCATCTTAGTTTTTTGTGTCTTTTTTCCTTTTCTTGCTCTTCCTGGGATTTTTTTTCTACTTTGTCCTCCAGCTCACTGATTCAATCTTCTGCTTTATCTAGCCTGATTTTGATTCTTTCTACTGTGTTCTTCAATTTAGAAATTGTGTTCTTCACTTCCCCTTGGCTCTTACTGATATTTCTGTGTCCTTTTTCATGTTGATATAGTTTTCAGTAAGTTCCTCAGACCTTCCCTGTAGTTTTTGGTAATTTTCACTCAGCTCAATGAGCTTCCACCAAACCAGGTTTTGAACTCAATATCTGATACTGACTTGCCTCTATTTTGTTTAGCACTCTTTCTGAGGATTCCTCCTTCCCTTTCAATTGGGGGTTATATCTTTCTATTCGCATTATTTGTCAGACTCTTCTTGTTTGCTTCTGCTTCTTAAAATGATCTCTTTTGATTCTCTGACTTTGTGGTGTGATCTTTTATGGTAGAAGACCATATTATGGTGCAGTCTGTTTGATCTCCTGAACTTGATATTCTTGGCATATCCTTTATGGCATTTATATTGGCTCTCTGGATGTAATTGGGAATTGATTGTTTTGGGGTTGTTCTTTGGTGGGGCCTTCCCTTCAGCTGGTTGACTTAGGGTCACACTACACACCAGGTTTTGTGTGCTCTCATGCAGGTGCTGCAAGAACAAAACCATAATAAAGCCCAGGAAACAAAGTGATACTCACTAAAATAACTCCAACCCTGCATCCCACTATCAACAGCAAATGAACCAGTATTAATAAAGGTTTAAAGGAATTAAGACCCTTATAAGAAAGAAGAGCAAATATGAGATGACCTACTGAAAAAATGATTTTGAGAAGGTAGAAGGAGGAGAACTAATAAGAGTTGGGAGTCAGAGCAATGCAAGAGAGAAAGTAAAATTTGCATCATGAATAAAAAAAGGGAATGAAGAAGGTGGAATGTGCACAAACTTGATGAACCAGAAATGAATGTTAAAAAGTTATCCAGGAAAGAAAATATCACAAATTATGAGAAGACCATGGTGGATTTCATATCAATAACCTCTGGTATTTACTGATGTTTTTCTTTCTGGATCTTCCTTGGCGATGTCAGGTGTTGACCCCGTCTGACCTTAAGCAACCTGTTCTAGACTTCCAGGGATCTACTCTCTGAGACTGTCTCTTTCAGTTAATCTAGTCACTCTACATTCATCAGTCAGGTTCAAGCACCATAGAGTGGGCCAGAGACCTTCCTGGGGCCAGAGCTATTGTTTCCTGTCAGGCTACAGCCTCTCAGAGGGGAGTGTTCTGCCTGTGCAGGATGGCTACTGCCATATGGGGGATTACCAAGCACCAGGATCCTGGCTGCTATTATCTCAGTTCTCTCCCCAAAGTTTCCATCCCCAGTCTCTCCTCAAGCATCTCTAGTTTACTCTGCCCCTGCCTTTGCTGGAACCCAGGATAAGAGGCTGCAAGTGAAAATTTGTGTGTTGACCCTTTTAACTGTTCTTTGAGTTTCTACCTGTCCATCTCTGGCAAAGAGCAACCCTGCCAGTTTTCACCACTGGTTGTTATCTGTGTACTTTTTGGGCTCTGGTGCTCTAGGCTGGGGATCCCAGTCTAGAGTCTAGGGTTTAGATCCTACTCTTCTCAGGGGGATCCAACTGACTGCTTAATTATCCCTCTGGTTTGGTCGCTTGTGGACAACCAGCCAGCCTTCTCTAGTTTCCAGTGCACTCTTTACCAGTCAAGTTGTGCTGAAGCTGACTCTACTGTCTGTCCAAGGTTATAAGGCTTTTCTCTCACTATTGTTCAGTTGCTTGTTCTGGATGATTTCTCTACAATTGAGTTGTAATTCCAGATTGGTCCTGGGAAGACATTAGCATGACTTCCATTCACTCCTCTGCCATCTTACCAAATTCCAGAATCTTGAAATCTTTACGCACAAAACCAAAAGACAAATATCACAGCAAATGGAAAATACACATAAGTAGTTTTAAACAAATAGATGTATGTATTATTTGTTTTTGGACAAGGATAAACATTTATAGTCTTTTTGTAAAATACATTTGAATTGTTATTTTTCCTCCCTGCTGCCAAAATAGATTAGTCTAGATGATTTCTGTCCATAAAAGGTTTTGTACTTTTGACTCAGCACTTTAACTACTATCAAATTACCCCTTTTACTAGCATTGCCCTGTCCAATTTAAGCAGAAATTTGCACTCATCATTTTGATTCTTTCTCATTTTAAAGTGCTCTTATCATTTTCCCTTTTTCTAACTTTTTCCTTAGGAAGCAGAACACAGTGGTAGAGAGGGTTTTCCTTCTTGTGCCCTATCATCAATTTCCCCCTGCAGATAATGTTAAATGCAGTTTAAAATAATGCTGTTAAGTTCAAATAAGAGAAAGGAGGCAGATTATATTTGATATAATTCAGCATCATCTTTGTTGATTTTGTCTTTAGAGTTAGTATCCCTTGTACATTACTAATTTTACCAATAGGTGTAAATAAAACATATCAGGATACTGCAATTGAAATGTAAACAAAAGATAGTAGTCCTTTAACACTGATGTGTTATATTCAAAATATTCATTTGAAGCATGTCTTTTGCTTCAACATCAGAAACACGTGCTAACCCAAAGCATAACCATCTATCATTTGAGGTGTTTTTCTTCCACCTGCACACTGTTTCTTTATTGCCACAAAATAGATTGAAAAGGAAGGGTCATCAAGGAGCACATATAAAGGGCACATGGACAAAGACAACAGTGTGGGGGATTGAATGTGGGAGCTGGGTGTGGGTAGGCATGGGATAATATTGGAGGGAAAATAGGGACAACTGAACTTGAACAATAATTAAAAATATAAATAAATAAATAAATAAATAACAAATAAATTAATTTATAAAAGAAAAGTCAGAAGGGCCAAGGTGAAGTATGACATTGAAGTCATGGAGGTCTTTTGTTTAGTAAGGGAAAGCCTTGCTGCCCCATACTATGCACCTGTTAAATAGCTTGCTGGATATTTTGTTAAAGCCAAAAATGAGGCAGAACACCTCTGGGGTAGAGATGTGACCATATTCACTATAATTTTCCCCATGCCTATTCCAGTGTCTCTCAAAGAAGAAATCTTGAATAAATTATTGTAATAAATGAATGAATGATAAGGAACAAGTAAATAAATTGCTAATAAATCCTAAGAGGGCTCTAAATGTCTATCCAAAAATTAGATGAGATTTGTTTTAAAGTATTTAACTAAGAAGGATGGTTAGAGGTACCACCAGATCAGATTTCTGTCCTTAGTAGATCAACCCTTTCCCTCTCTTGGACTCTCTAGGGAATAAATGAATCATAATACAAACTGCAAAGAACACAAAGGAAATTTTCATACTAGTGCTCACAGGCAATAGTTTCAATATGTGGTGGGCATTTAGATACTGTGCTGTTCTACAGACTTGCTTCTTAGATAGTACCAATCCATTCAAAGAAACACAAATTCAAAGAAAAACAGTTAAATCCATGCCTGTATCAGTAAAACAGAATAAAAAGCAATGGAATGCACCAGATTGGGTGGAATAGCACCATATTGTCCAAAGGCTAAAATTAAACAACCTAACTAATTAAAATGTCTCTTATTCTCATTCCTCTGCCCACCTAATGGTTATTCAATTTGGCAGTTATTCAGTGGCTCCAACTTTTTATCTCATATTATATAGACTTATCCATAGCCTAAATTGGCCCAGGCAGATGTGAAATGCTCACTTAGCATGTACTTTGCATGTGCACTGTTTTAAGCAACATTTAATGAAAATATATATCAAGGTGTTCAATGTTCAACATTTATCTGTTAAAAAAAGCTTAATGCACACATACAGACAATATGTAATCAAATTTTGTCTATTAGACTTTGAAAAATGCTATTAATTTGCTTTATGGAAAATATTAAATGCAATTTTTTTCTTTTTTCAAATGAATTATTATCCATAGTACATTCACAACTTTTGTTTGACAGATCAATTACATTTGCTATATCTGGTAGCCTGATAGAAGGGGTAAAAACCCTTAAATTAATAAATCCTGAAATAATTCCACTTTTAAAATGATGTGTTTTAACAAAACATGATGATAATTAAAAATGCTAAGATGCTGAAAATAGAAAGGGCTACATAAAAATGAGAGACAGAGTTTTTCTCAGAGAAAGTTAATCAATGAGAGATTACAGCAGATATTGATTAGGGAATGTAAAATGACCAAATCCTGAATGGAAATTTAGACATACTTACAGTTCATAGTATTTTCTCAAATGGATGCCAATTATTCTAATCAGAAAAGAAAAAATAAAGCATCTTGTTTGCAAATAAATTCACAAAGTTTTTCTTCTAATTTTCAAGGGGATATTCTATTCTTATTCTCCTGGTTGCTATACACATGGTTTCTAGGGAACCAAGAATGGTTCTCACCAAACTTATTATTTGTAGACTAGGGATAGAGTTGTACTTCTTTTCAATACCTTTGTTGCTGAATTCCTAATTGTCTGAATTATAAAAAGTTAGATGTATTGTTGGAATAGATGATCCTTCAGATCTCTTCCAAACCCAATACTAAACATATCCATGATCTTATCCATAAGAACATCCTGGTTTTACTTGCTCAGTAATATTGGAGAAACATGAGGCATAGACATGGATCTCACCTCTCTTCCTAGAATTCAAGTTAGTGCCTAGCTATTAAAAAGAAAGTCTATCACACAGAAGGAATAGCTTAAGGAGACCAAACGATACACATCTTTAAATGCTTTACTTTGGTTTCAAGCAGCTTCTCTAGGGAGGAAATGTTGCTTGGGAGTTTTTAGGACACACGTACTTCTAACAAAATCAGAGTTCATGGCGATTAAGAGATTTTTGAAGGTGCAAATCAGATGACTAAAAAAAAGAAGATATTAATTAAGCAACCAAAGGAAAAAGATGGGGCCTTGGAATAGTTTATTAAATACCCAAGTATTTAAGAGTGCTTTTAAGGAACTAGTGAAAATAAATAATAAAAAAATAATTTTGGAAATGAAAATAATGACTCTTAATAGAAACGATTTTGAACCCACACAAATTTTGCCTACTAAAATTTTGGCTAAAAGCAGTTCAAAAGGCAAGAAATTAATTAGCATTTTAGTATTCTTTTCAAGGGAAAAGATAAATTATGAAAATAGAATTATTTTTTTGCTGTGATTTAATAATTTCAAAGGTCATCAGTGTTCACATTTTAACACATCATAATGCATACTCAATTTGTGTGCTGAATTCTATCAATAAATATGTAGACCCTATTCTCTCAAAGTATTTGCTGAAGGGGAACCCTACTATGTAACAACATCTGTGTAATATTTACCTAAGAATTACACTAAAATTATTAAGCTATATTTATGCAAACATATCTTTGAACTCCAGAAATAGAAGTATAACAAATATCTTTGCTATATATAACAATCTCAAGAATTGTCTTTGTCATCTTCATTTTTCTCATATTAACTCAGGACTTGGGTAAGAGCCCTCATGATTCTACTTAGTAATACAGGCAAGCAGGAAAATGGGAAAATGCAAAACCCAAACAGTGGTAGGGGCAAGTGTTGAGGGAACACTTCCAGCAATGAAGACTGAATTTGAAGGTACATCCAGATGAATATGGTAGTGTCCAAAAAGCACAGAAGTCTGAATCACAGTTGAGAAAATATTTGAGAACCAAAATGAAAGAGCAGGGTGCCAATAGGTAAGCAGGGAACTAAATTAGAGACTATGAAAAATAGTCCTTAGACTTCTAGGCAGGAAGTAAAATATCATCCAAAAATGTGTCTATAAGTAAGGGGTATCAGACAGGAGAACAGGTTGAAATCTAGGAGTAGAGAAAAAAGTTCCATAAGACTGATCTAATACTGAGAGATAAGGAGAGATGAAACTCAGAGTCAACAAAGATAATCCCTGGGCACCTCCAATTTTGGATCTAATAAATAAAAAAAAGATGGGGTGGGGAAAACAATAAAGAATTCAATAAAATAGTGAGTAGGTACTGATTAGTAGGGGCTGATGATGTTGGAATATATTAACTGAGTATTATATAATATTTAATGCATATAAAATATATCTATTATGTATTGGGTACCTGCATATAATAATAAAATAAACACCTAAGACTCCACTACCCAATCTCATTGCTACAAGTTACAAAAGCCATTGACTCTACTTCTGTACTTTTTCCTTAAACCCCTGTCTTTCTCCAAAAGTAGTAACTTTGTTTTCAATTTTATGTTTATTATTCACTTGTATTTAAAAATAGTTTTATCACGTTTATATATTGTTAAACAAGTTTTTTGTCTGCTTTTTATCTTCATAAAAATGAGATCATACTGTATTATATAGTTTACAGTGACTTAAATTATTACTATTTTTCTAAGATTTATCCAATTTTTGGCTGTGAGTTGTAATTGGTTGTTTTTAATACTATAAGATATTATATTTTTGAGGATTCCAAGATGGCAGTGTGGTAGGACAGAGCAGATTCTACCTCTCCCACACCCAGGAAAAAATCCTAGCCATTCTAGGTAGGAACAGAGGAAAGAGCCAAACTTATCACAACATAAATGAAAATAGGAGATCACAAATTGTAGTGGACATTGAAAAACCTGATGGTAAGGAGACTACGTGGAGCAGTGCAGGGACCCGGGAGGTTGCAGCTCCAGGCCCAGTGCGCTGGAGTCAGCCGTGGGACTCCCGGGAGAGAACTGAGTCAATGGCTCCCTCCCTGGCCAAACAGGGACTGAGCAGCACCAGGGGAGGCCAGTTTACTGGAAGGCACAGAGAGAGGAGTGAGAGAGGAGTGAGGATGAAGAGGTAACCACACAGGGGCTGTAAGCACCTACACAAAACCCTGGTGAAAGTGTGCAACCCACCCAGTGCATCCAAAGGCACCCGCCTCTACTCCTGCGCCCCCAAAGCAGAGAGAGTGTGGTTTGGTCAAAGTCTTGGAAACCACAGCGTTGAAAAGAAAAAGGCGTGGGCGCTCCCCGGGACCTATGAGGCCCAGACTGTGAATTTGGGGGAAGTGGGTGCCCCTCAGGAACCAGAGAGGGTGCACCCGTGAACCCAGAAAAGGCACGGGTGCTCCCTGGGACGTGTGAGGCCCAGGCCCTGAAGGTAGGACAAGTGGGCGCCCCTTGGGACCCAGAGAGTGCACACCTGTGAATGCCGAAAAGGCGCGGGAGCTCCACAGGACATTGGAACACACGGTGGTGAACTCCCAAGGATGCACATAGTTGCACCCAACCCTCACACAGAGTCCTTTCTGGGAAGCACCAGATGGGCTTGGGGGAGAACACGCGCCTACTCTATGAACTGTACGCCAGAGGCTGACTGAGTCCTGAACAGGAACAGAGAAAAACTGTCTCCAGTCACCCCTCAGTGTGCTGAAGCCAGCTAGAAAAACCGGTTTGGAAAGTCTGAAACAAACAATAGGTATTTTTTGTTTTGTTTTGTTTGTTTTTTGTGTATTTGTTTGATTTTGTTTTCTTTTAATTATTTTAAAGGAATCTTTCATCTTTTAATTTGTATTATTTTTTGATCTATCAATTCTTTATGCTTCTCTTTCTGTCACCCAAGTCTTGACCCTTCTCCCTTGCTTTCCAAATTTATATCTTCTTCCTTCCATCGTCTGCTTGGTTCCTTCTGTTTTTTTTTTTAACCTGCAAGTAATTGCATAATTGTAGTATCATTATTTGTACACCTTTTATTTTTAAAGTATTTTGGTATTCCTCTTTTTTTGTACAGATTTCTTTGCTTGGCTGATTATATTCTATCATTTGATAGGTTCCCCGATTATCTCATTCATAGCGTATTGCTAATATACTGTCCTTCATTTGTGTTCCATTAGTACAATACTCTCTCTTCTTGAGTACAAGGCTCAATATTCTCTATTCTTGTTGTCTAGATTTCATAGATTCTGTCATATAACTGTTGCTTTAATATTACTGTAAATAATACCTATTCCATATGATTGTAAATACTTCCAGATTTTAGCCCACTTCATAGGTTCCTGAACTTTATTACCATAGGGTTAACTCTACTCTCTCACACACTTCACCTATTTACTACTCTTTACTCTCACCCTACCTCAGAATCTGACTTCCCATATCCTCACTGCCTTCTAGAGCCAACTCACAATCCCTTCCTTCAAAACAAGAGTCTTATCTTCTTTACTTAATTTCTAAAAAGTGACTAGTGGGGTGAAAGATCACAGTTAACATCATACATAGCCAAAGGATCTCCTATCTCCTGTCTACTGCCTGCTACTTTAAATATCATAGAATACTCCCTTGCTGTCTTAAACCATTTTGCCTTACCCCTCCAAGTGATCACAAAAAAGAGTAGGTTGAAACTGTGAACACCTGGACACCAGAAGGAGACTATACCACTGAATCTCACAGGTGTTCTACCACAGAAGTTCACACCATAAACCCAGGGAGCCAGAAGTGATCAATCTAGGAAGCTGAGGCTAGCAAGAGTCTCACGAACAATGAGAAGACAAAGAAACAATCCCCAAATGAAGGGAAAGGAGGAAGCCTCAGAAAGAATGCTAAATGAAATAGAGGCAACTCAACTATAACATTCTGAGTTCAAAGCAATGATTATCAGGAAGTTCCATGAACTCTCAATGAGTTTCCAGAAACTACAGGGAAGCTACAACGAACTCACTGAAAACTATATCAACATGAAAAAGGAAACAGAAACTATCAA
>CM052552.1:5459420-5478900 GCA_028533065.1 Trachops cirrhosus | reverse complement strand
CAGGCAGTGAAAGACAAATACCATATGATCTCGCCTTTAACAGGAACTTAAACAACAAAACAAAGAAACAAGTAAAATATAACAAAAGACACTGAATTAGAGGACAGTTAGTCAGTGACCAGAGGGGAGAGGGGAGGGAATTTCAGGGGAGAAGGGAAGGGTTTACAGGAACAAATATAGAGGACACATGGACTAAACTAGGGGGGTTGGAAAGTGGAGGGAGGAGGGGAGGAATGGGTGGGTGGGCTGGAATGGGAATAAAGGATAGAAACTGTACAGAATAAACTAAAATAAAAAAATTTTTAAAAGATATTATATTTTTCAATATACCAAAATTTTTAATTCATTCTCTTAGCAATAGTATGAACAATGTTGCTATAAATAATTTCTGTAAACTAAAATAAAAATTAAAAAAAATAATAATTTCTGTGCAATTCTCCTAGTGAACATGTATAAGTTCCTCTAAAACCTACTCCTAATTGTAAATTCCTGGGTTAAAGTGTATACAAATGTTTCACTTTAAAAGATAATGCTAAATTGTCTTTTTCTTTTCTCTATAAAGTATTTTTTATTGTTGTTCAAGTACAGTTTTCACCATTTCCCCACCACCACTCTCCCCTGCCCCACCCACCACCACCTCACACCCTCAATGCTATGCCTCTTTGACTTTGTCCATGGATCCTTATACAAGTTCCTTGACAACCCTACCCTAAATGTGTGTCAAATTTACTCTTTCTTCAGCAAATTCTAAGCATTTCCGTCAATCCTTATTTTTACCATCATTTAGCATTGATAATTCTAATTTTTTCATGTGTATAAAATACTATTTAATGGCATTTTTAATTTGTGTTTCCCTGATTAACACTTCATGTTTTTATTGTCCATATTTTAATTTATCTTTTTCAAAAATTTTATAGTAACTTTTTCCATTTTAGCTTTTTGGTTGTGGGTTTTTCTTGATTATTTGTACTAGTTTCTAAAAATATATTCTACATGTTAATCACTTTGCATATATACTATATACTATATATTATATATAGAATACATTATATATACTATGCATCATATACTATATATCATGCATACTGTATACTATACATACTATATATTATATACTCTATATTATATATACTCTATATTATATATTATAAATACTCTATATTATATATGCTATACATCACATAATACTATATACATATATAGTATTGTCTCAATTTTAGGTTTTTATTTCACTCTTAATAATGAACAAAAGTTCTCATTTTAATGGATTCTAATATATTTATCTTAAGTTTTATTGTATTTTTTCACCTGCTAAAAATTCCTATACTAAGCTTATAAAAATATTCTTTCATAGTTCTTTCCTAAAAGTTAATCTAATGTTATTTTACAAGTCAGCCATGAAGACAGAGCTAAATTAAATGACATAAGGTAATTTCATTGATTCAGCAAATCCTTCTGAGTGATACAATATTCACGTTATTATACTTGGAGGTGCGTCATTCATTGCTTCATTTATACTTATCTCTTTAAATACAATACTTATGTTTAATTCTCTACTGTCTCATAAATCAGAAGTTTGCACTGATGATCATGACCAAGAAAGTGTTAAAAAGAACCAACACACCCAAAATAGAGTCACCTGTGGTAAACCCCACCAAGACTTAATAACCATAAAACTTACTTGCAAATTCTGTCTCTCTCAGAAGTAGAATTTTAAACTAATTAGCCTGCAATGGCTGATCAACACTAGTGAAGAAATGTGCCTGATAAGACCCCCCACCTTTCCCTAAAGGAAGTTGACTGAGCCTGAATTAATTCACTCTTTTTCTCAATTCTCTCAATCTCTGCTCTCACTATCCTTCTGCCTACAAACATCTTGAATTTTGTACTTCTTGAGATCCCTCCTACTTACTAAAAGGAATTCTGAACAAGGCATGAATCATTTAATAAACCTATTATATCTTAAAATTTACTCCCTTGAAGTTTTGTTCCTTAACAAGAGTACTTAGAATAGATACCTTATATCCCATGCACCATTATTTAATTGAGGTGTTTAGTGCTCTGGTTCTATTATCAATCATTACCCATATTGCTACACTGCTAAGCCTACACTGCCAAGCATATATTTCATAGAAAATTAAGACATTTTAATGCAAGCTAGAGACTATACATATGTAAAAAAAGTGCCTTCTGTGATTTACAAAACATATTGGGTTGGTCAAAAAGATCATTTGGTTTTTCTTCTGTAAGATGTTTCTAGTACTGCTTAGTTGTTTTTAACTTCATTCAAAACAACTTTTTGTTAGATTGTATTGTGACAACTGTCACATCAGCATGTATTTAAAATAACTTATCAAAATTGGTGAATTTTTGTGTAGCCACTTTAATATAGAATATGGAAGGAAATATGCCACATTTTTGGCATATTATGCTCTATTACTTTAATAAAGGTAAAAATGCAACCAAAACACACAAAAAAGATTTGTGCAGTGTATAGAAAAGGATCTGCAATGATTGCACATATTGAAAGTGGTTTGCGAAGTTTCGAGCTGGAAATTTCTTGCTGGATGAAGCCCCACAGTCAGGTAAACCAGTTGAAGCTGATAGTAATCAAGTCAAGGTGTTAATTAATAACAATTAATGTCATACCATGTGGGAGATAGCTGACATAGTCAAAATATTCAAATAAAGTTATTGGTGAAAATGAAAAAAAAATGTCTTTCATGGAAAAAAACACAACTTTTTGGCCAATCCAATACTTCATTAATATTTGTTTGTAAGGAGAGATAAAGGACTACATGGTAATCTAAAATAACAACAAACAAAAAACACTTTAGATTTTTTCTAGGAATTTTATTCCAGATAGTGGGCTTGGTGCCATATTTTCTTTCAAAAGCCAATGGAAAGGCACTACATCAAATCATTAAGCTCCTTTCACCCCCTGAGCTCCAGGTATTATCCTAAGAAACTTTTAGATGGCAAAACAATAAAAAACAGTCACAGTGAAGCCAGACATCTTTATTTCTTTATAATTCAGAGGGTACTACAATATTCTAGAGACATTTTCTACTAAAATAAGGTGTACCAGTATAAATATTCAGTGATAGCTAGACAGAAGTGATAGAATATTTCAGAATAGTCCATTGTCCGAAGAGGTGACTTCAAGTTCTGGGAGCTGGTAAACATCCCTAGTAAAATATTTGTGATGTGGACTTAAATTTTATTTGCTATGGATGTGTTCTAAATAGAAACTCTGAAGATGAAATAATTACCTTCTTCTCAGAGATTCTGGCATTTCTTTTTTCTATTTCTTTTGAAGGGCCTATTTGCTTCTAGCCTAGAAGCACAAGAATATAACCTCAAGTTTCATATACTTATGAAATCAAAAACAAACTATAGGTCAGACCATTGAACCTATTCAGATTTACTAATAAAAAATTCATTGAATAGAAGTGGTTTAAGTGGACACCTTTGTCTTGTTCCTGATCTTAGGGGGAAAGCTTTTAGTTTTTGCCTGTTGAATATCATGTTGGCTGTAGGTTTCTGGTATATGGCCTCTATTATGTTGAGGTATGCTCCCTCTACTTCTACCTTGCTGAATGTTTTTTATCATAAATGGGTGTTGTACCTTGTCAAATGCTTTTTCCACATCTGTTGAAATGATCATGTGATTTTTGTCTTTCCTTTTGTTTATGTGAGGTATTATGTTTATTGATTTGCAAATATTGTACCATCCTTGCATCCCTGGAATAAATTCCACTTGATCATGGTGTATAATCTTTTTAATGTATTTCTGGATGCAGTTTGCTAATATTTTGTTGAGGATTTTAGCATCTATGTTCATCAGCAATGTTGGCCTGTAGTTTTCTTTCTTTGTTGTGTCTTTATCTGTGTTTAGAATTAGGATGATGCTGGCCTCATAAAAAAAGAGCTGAGGAGGCTTCCTTCTTCTTGGAGTCTTTGGAATAAATAGAGAAGGGTAAGAGTTTGCTCTTCCCTAAATGTTTGGTAAAATTCTCCTATGAAGCCCTCCAGTACAGGACTTTTAGTGCTGGGAGTTTTTTGATCACTGCTTTGATTTCACTAGCTGTTGTCAGTCTATACAGGCTTTCTGTTTCTTCTTGATTCACTTTTGGAGGATTATAGGTTTCTAGAAATGTGACTATTTCACCAAGGTTTTCAAATTTCTTGGCATATAGTTCATAGTAATTTCTTACAATCCTTTGTATTTCTGTGGTATTGGTTGTAGTCTCTCCTCTTTCATTTCTGATTTTATTTATTTGAGTCCTCTCTTTTTTCTTGATAAGTCTGGTTAAAGGCTTGTCAGTTTTGTTTATCTTTACAAATATCATTTCCTGGATTTATAGATCCTTAGAATTGTTCTTTCAGTCTCTATGCCATTTAATTCTGTTCTGATCTTGATTATTTCCTTCCTCCTACTCGCTCTGAGCTTTGTTTGTTGTTGTTTCTCCAGTTCTTATAGATGTAGGGTTAGGTTGTTCATTTGAAAAGTTTCTATATTTTAAGGTAGGCTTGTATCACTATAAAGTTCCCTCTCATGATTGGCTTTGCTTTTCCCCATTAGTTTTGGACTATTGTGTGTTCTTTTTCATTTGTTTCCAGAAACTTTTTGATTTCTTCCTTGATCTTGTTGTTTACTCATTCATTGTTAAATGACATGTTTTTCAGTATCCATGAATTTGACTTTTTTGAATTTTTTCCTGTAGTGGCTAGTTTCAAGCCACTTTGATCTGATAAAATGCTTGATATGTTTCTATTTTCTTGAATTTGTTGAGGCTTGTTTTGTGTGCTATCATGTGGTCTATCTTTGAAAATGTTCCATGTGCATTTGAAAAGAATGTAGATTTTGCTTCTTAGAGGTGAAAGGCTCTGTATATATTTGTAAAAATCCATTTGATCTAGAATGTTGTTCAGTTCTATAATATCCTTGTTGAGTTTTTGTTTGGAAGATCTATCTATTGTAGAGAATGGGATGTTAAAATTCCCTACTATAAATGTATTGTTTTCTATAAAAAGGGAAATAACAGTATGAAAAATGTATTTGCCAACAATGCCTTGGACAAAGTTTTGACATCCAAAATATGTAAATGTCTCACACAACCCCTTACCAAGAAGACCAATAATCCAATTTAAAAATGGACAATAGACCTGAACAGACACTTCTCCCAGGTTGACATACAGAGGGCCCAGAGATATATGAAAGGATGCTCAACATCACTAGCCATCAGAGAGATGCAAATGAAAACCACAATGAGATACCACTTCACACCAATGAGAATGGCCATCATAAACAAATCACCAAACAATTGTTGGGGAGGATGTGGAGAAAAGGGAACCCTAGTGCACTGTTGGTGAGAATGCAGACTGTTGCAACCTCTATGAAAAACATTATGGAATTTCCTCAAAAAACTTAAAATGGAACTGCCTTTTGACTCAGTCATTCCACTGCTGGTATTATATCCTAAGAGTCCTGAAACACCAGTTGAAAAGAACCTATGCAATCCTATGTTCATAGCAGCTCAGTTTACAATAGCCAAGTGCTGGAAACAGCCTAAGTGACTGCCAATCAGTAAATGAGTGGATAAAAATACTATGGTACATTTACACATTGGAATGCTATGCAGCAGAAAGAAAGAAGGAGCTCTTACCCTTTGTGACTGCATGGATGGAACTGGAGAATATTATGCTAAGTGAAATACAAATACCATATCATCTGACCTATAAGTGGATCCTAATCAGCCAAACAAACAAATGAGCCAAATAGAGTCAGAGACATGAAAATAAAGAACAAACTGACAGGGACCAGAGGGGAAGGAGAAGAGTAGGATAATGGGAGAAAGAATTGGAAGGACCAAATCAAGACATGTGTAAAAAAGACCTGTGGACATGGACAACAGGGTGGTTATCGAATGTGGGAGCAGAGCAAGGTGTGGGCAAGGCAAGGGACAGCAACTAGGGAGAATTGGAATAACTGTTATTGAGCAACAATAAAAACAGATTTTAAGCCCTGGCTGGTGTAGCTTAGTGGATTAAGCATGGGCCTGTGAACCAAGAGATCACGGTTCGATTCCCAGTCAGGGCACATGCCTGGGTTGCAGGCCAGTTCCCAGTAGGGAATGCACAGGAAGCAACCATACATTGATATTTCTCTCCCTCTCTCCTTCCCTTCCCCTCTAAAGATAAATAAATAAAATCTTTAAAAAATTATTTAAAAAAACAGATTTTAAAAAATTTAATGGAAGTCATTGAAAGGACTGTTTATGCTTGATGTTGGTAACTTTTGGCACAAATACCTATGGTTGGTTTATAATGCCGACACCATTGTTATCTTTATTCAGTGATGCAATATTCAGAACTCATGCCTATAAAATGTACATACATTCTAAGTAGCCTCCTCAGAGTAACACTAACAGAACAGTATCCTTCAGTCACAAGACATGTTTGGTGCTTTATAAGGTTCATGGCTGTTCAAAAATGTCGTTGAGACCCATTGGCCATGTTCACAATAATTTATCTTATCTCCTGCTTTTTGCCATTGTTATGCCATATTATTCTGCAAGCCAGGTACATTGTGTATTTACAACAATTTTTAATCCTTCTTTTGTGGTTGGTCTGCTTCAGCTTACAACACAAATATCATCTACCTTCCATAGATAATAAGACACATGAGAAACACAACAGGGATAAGGCTACTGATAAGATGCCAGCTTCTTAAAATATAGGTAGTTTAGTTTATTTTATAAGCCATAGTGTTTTGTCACTAAAATGTTCTTGCACTGTACAGACAGCTTTTGTAATAATGACAATATGATTTTACATTTAGAAAAGTTTATATAGTTTCTAAATACATTTTGATATCTATTACCTGATCTGATTTCTGAAATAACTCCATCATAAGTACCATAGGAATTGTGTCCTTCAATTAACAAATGAGAAACTAATATCAAGAGAATGTTAAGTGATTTGCTCACACAGAAAAATTTTTGTAAATAGCTAGAGCAGACATAAGGACCAGCATTATCTTCCTTACTTCTTTAAAATATGGTATTTGAAACCATGTGTGTTTTCTCAACTTTTAATCCAAACCCCAGTATAACCAAAAAGTTCCCACAGGAATGCATGAGACCTAAGACCTCAATCTCCACTTAAACCAGAGCAACCTTCTTTTTTCTAGCTGTTTTATATTTGGGCTTTGTATAATACTTGTTGAGGTTTAAAAAGCTTATCTCCTCATCTGGCTTTCTTTCTGTGATTAGTGAAGTGCTAATTAGTCAAATGTCCATCTGTTACTCATTTTGACTTCATTGTTGCAGTATCATATTATTGTAACTTTGGTCATTTAGTCATCTATAAAACAAAAATCATCTCATTCACTTGAAAGCATAAGTGTAAATTTCCAAACACACACACACACACACACACACACACACACACACACACACCTGCTTTTGATTTAGTGCCTGTGGGTTTGAATACCATGCTCACAGAATCTTACAAGTGACAGACAATCTAGGTCTCCCAATTCAGTTTTAGTTGGTCAATGGTTCATAAGGACAGCTAGGATAACTTTATTCCACACTAAGTTATATAAAATTATATAAGTGCTGATGACACCAGCTGTCATCAAGCTGTGGGGAAGGAAAGTGTGATGATTTAAGAAAAAATGTGAAGACTGAATAGATTTTCATGTGTGTTCAATACCAATCATAATTTAGCAGCATTTTTGGTAGAAATTTATAAGCTGACTCTAGAATTTATATGGAAATATAAGTAATGTAAAATATGGAAAATTTTTTGAAAAATATAAATCTGTACATCTTACACAGCAAGACTTCAATATATACTACAGTGATTAAGAAATTATTCCATTGATATGAGTATTGAAAAATGGACCAAGAACAGTTTTTGTGGGTCAGAAACCCAAGTATATCTTAACTGGGTCTTATGCTTAGTGTTTCACAAGAGTGCAACCAAACTGTCACTTGGGATGCATTTTCACATTGAAACTACACTGGGGATGAATCCACTTCAAATCTCAATTAGGTTGTTGGAAATATTAATTTCCATGTGGTTATGGATCTGAAGGCACCTTCTAGCCTACTGTTTACTGGAGGTTGCCTTTATCTCCTTGGCATGTATTCTCAACATAACTGCTTCTTTCTTCCAATCTGGGTGGGGTGAGTGATTCTCTAGAAGAAGATAACTGAACTGGCAAGGCAGAGACTTATACAAATAACATAAAATCATGGGAATGACATACCATCACTTTTCCTATATTCTGTTGGTTAGAAGCACGTCACAGGAATTTCATAGCCTGAAGGGAAGGACATCAATTATATAGGCACAGGAACATCAGATAGTGAAGATTATAGCAGAAAAACTTAGAATCTGCCCATCACAATGTTTACAGACCTTTATTCTTTTTCAAAAGATTTTATTTATTTATTTACTTACTTATTTATTTATTTATTTATTTTTAGAGAGAGGGGAAGAGAAGGAGAAAGAGAGGGGGAGGAACAATGTGTGGTTTCCTCTCACATGTCCCTTCCTGGGGACCAGGCCCACAACCCATACATGTGCCCTGACTGGGAATTGAACCAGCAACCCTTTGGTTCACAGGCCCATGCTCAATCCACTGAGCCACACTAGCCAAGGAAACAAGGGACTATTAATACATGCAACAATGTAAATAAATCTTAAATCATGTTGATTAGTGAAATAAAATTTTCACAAGATCACAGTCTATATAATGCCATTTATTTGAAATTTTACTACAAGAAAACTAATTTATAGTAAGAGAAAACCAAAATAGTGGTTGTTCTGGGAGATGGAAATGGTATTGATTGGGAAGCAACAAAAGGAAACTTTCTAGAATGAAGTAATGTTCTATATAACTGTTATAAATCAGTGTGGCTCATTAGAGAACTCAATTTAAATCACTAACACAATGGGAATTATGCTGTGTCAGTGGCACTAAAAGTTGTATAATACTTACTAAGGATTTCCTTTTTAAGATTTTATCTTTTAGTTTTCAAAAGTATTTCTTCCTAAGATAAAATTAATATGAAACTTTGTATTATGAACCAATTTTGATAGTAAATATACAAAAGCTTCAGGGGGTTTCAGGGTATAAATTAAAAGGAAATGCTCATCTTTAGTGCTAGAGTTTAGGTGTTCCTTGGGATTGCATTGGAAAGTAGAAATACCAAACTGATGAATTAGAAGCTAATTACATCTTAAATGGATTTATGATTTATAAAAATGATTTTAGTAAGACTAAAACAACATAAAAGTACCATGCCCCTACTTTGGTAGAATTTTTAGCAAATGTTCACAATGTTAAATTTTGTATTAACAAAAGTCTGATTTACTCTCAGGAACACATCTGCTATGGTGGTAATTTACTGTTAAGAATAATCAAATTCTCTAGTATCGAGACAAGATTTCTTGAATCAAGTCCCTAGAAAGCATCCAGAGTTCCAGGTTGAAAAACTAGTCCTCATACCTCCCCCCATTTCTCCAGGGAGTCAGAAATGAAAGGCCCATGGAGAAACAGAAGTTTATGCTTTGCCCTTTAAAAAACACAAGGATCTATTTAAAGCTAATTAAATGTTATTTAAACTAAAAAAATAAGGAATGATAAAATTTAAAAAGTTACTATTTTGCGACCCACAACATAATATATTAATTTGGGTGATGCTTATTAACAGTAACTAAAACCACTGGGTAAAATTATATTGGATTACAGAACACTCACATGTTTTCAAAATATCAGCCCTCAGATAACATACTGATTATAAAGTGGAGCAAATATCTTACATTGGAGAAATATGATAAAACCAACATCAAACAAGTAATCAAACAATATAATGTAGAATAAAATGAACTGATTATATGTGAATTTGATATGATGCAATAGAGTGTATACAACATCGTCTATAGATTTTTCTTGCCAAAAAAATGGATAAAATGAATCTAGGCATGATGAGACAACCTGTCATACATGGGTTGAACTCTTGTAAAATGTCAATTTTATACGAAAGGAAGAGGCAAGAAGGGCTATTCTAGATCAAAGGATCTAGCTATAACAATCTAACTATATAAAAAGATATAACAATCAAACCCAAAGATAGACTATTGAATAAATCCTAGATTTTAAAATAAAATTCTAATAAAATACTAAAGAACTATGAAGGAAGAGCAGAATAAATTTTATACACTATTTTTGTAAAACCTGTAGAGAGTTGACTAATTTTATAGACTATTTGAGTAAAACCTGTAGAGACTATTTGTTTAAAACCTGTAATAGTATACACTATTACTCCTTAAAAAATAAAATAAAAAATAAAATAAAATTCTAAGAAACTATGAGGGAAGAGTAGAATAAATTTTATAGACTATTAGATAATATTTATTTAACAACATTAAATTCATAGATGTGACAGTGGTATTGTGGTTATTCAACATAATTTCAAAAAAAAACCAAGAAGATGGCAGCATAGGTAAACACAGTTTGCCTCTTTGCACAATCACATCAAAATTACAACTTAACTATAAATAAACCATCATCTAGTATCATCATAAACTGAACTGAATGGAAGTCCTACAACTATGGAATTAAAGAAGAAACCAACTATGGAATTAAAAAAAAAACACTGAGGCTAGTAGGAAGGAAAAAGATGCAGAATGGTTTTATCCCATACCCATGTATGATGAATGAAAGTTTGGAGCCATATTTCAGGAATGAAGAGCCCCAGCACCACACTAGGCCCCCATGCCCAGGGTTCCAGGGGCAGGAAGATAAGTCTCCATAACTTTTGTCTGTAAAAATGAGTGGGGATTAAGGCTGTGGAAGACAGAAACTTCTTGAGTCTCAAGCAGTACCTCTTAAAGGGTCCATGCACATATTCACTCGGACTCACTCCCTCTGAGCTCCAGCATGAGGTCATCAATTTGAACAACATCAGAGACATACAATAAGGAACTAAGTTGTCTGACATCAAGAAAAGAGGGGGCAGCCTTCTCCCAGACAGAAGTGCCAGCAAATGGCCATTGTTCTTTTTCTGAGAGCTCCTCTCACAGAGCCTCAGATCCAGTAGGAAGGCACCATATGTTAAACTCCATTCACCTGTTTCACACTGGTTGCCCCATCCTGGAGATTCCTTGAGGCTCCACCTCACCCAACTTTTGACCACTCAAGCTGTTAACATTGGCTCTTCCATATGAATGGCTTTTATTGACCCATGCTTCAGATTTTCCCAAATTCTCTCAAACAAGCAGCACCTGGCTTCAGTGAGCCCCCATACCTCTTACTAAGTTGCCCCAGGACTGGCACTAGCAGCAGCCAAACTTGGTTCACATCTTGGTCTTACTTGGGCACTTCCAAACCCAGCACAAGTAGCAGCCATCTGCAGACTGCTTTGTAGTTATTTGTATGACCCAGGATGGAACACATTCAGTGGCTGACCTTGGATGTACCAACAGCAATTGACTCAACTTCAATAGGAGGGTGTACACAGCTCACATGGTGGGTACACCTTGAGTGCCTAGCTTGGGTAATAAGGTAGGCTATCCCACTGGATTCTGTAGGAAACCTACTATAATAGGCCACTTTACAGAGCCTGGGAGATGTATCAGCTGTACCTAAAACATAGAAACAAGCACATGGAGGCTGCCAAAAAGAGGAGACAAAGAAACATGGTTACAATGAAAGAACAGAACTCCAGAAAAGAGCTAAATAAAATGGAGACAAGAGATGTACTAAATTCAGTTCAAATACTGATAATAAGGATGCTCAAGGAACTTAGTGAAGACTTCAATAGCCTAAAAGTCTAGTCAGAAACAAAGGATACAAAATTGAAATAAAGAAAAATTTGCAAGGAATCAACAGTAGAGTGGATGAAGACAAGAATTAAATCAGTGATTTAGAATATAAGGAAGCAAAAAACAACCAATGAGAGCAACAAGAAGAAAAAAGAATAAAAAATGAGGATAGTGTGAGAAGCCTCTGGGATAACCAAGATTACCAACATTGACATCACGGGGGTGCCAGAAGGAGAAGAAACAGAGCAAGAAATTGGAAACCTATTTAAAAAAAATGAAAACAGAAAACTTCCTTAACTTAGTGAAGGAAATAGACATGCAAGTCTAGGGAGCACAGAGAGTCGCAAAGAAGATGAACTCAAAGAGACTCACACCAAGACACATCATAATTAAAATGCACAAGGTTAAAGACAAAGAGAGAATCTTAAAAGCAGCAAGAGAAAACAGGTTAGTTACCTACATTGGAGCTTCCATAAGATGTTAGCTGGTTTCTCAAAAGAAAATTTTCAGGCTGGAAGGGACTTGACAAGAAATATTCAAAGTGATGAAAAGCAAGGACCTACAATGAAAATTACCCAGCAAATCTATCATTTAGAATTGAAGGGCAGATAAAGAACTTCTGAAACAAGAAGTTGCTAAAAGAATACATCACCACCAATCCAGTATTATATGAAATCTTAGTCCTCTTTAAAAAGAAGGTGATAAAAAATATGAAAAATAAAAAGGCAATAAGTACATATCTATGAACAATTGTTTCTACAAAACAAAATAAACAAGCAAAACAGAAACAGAATCATGGATACAGAGAACATTTTGAAGATTTCCAAATGGGAGGGCAGTCGGGGGTACAGGCAAAAAAGGTGAGGAATTAAGGAGTACAAATTGGTAGTTACAGAACTGTCATGGGAATGTAAAGTAAAGCATAAAGTATAGAGTAGCTAAAGAACATATATGCATGTCCCATGTACATGGACAATGGTGTGGGGATTGCCTGAGTAAGTGGGGGATCTTGGTAGGGGAGGCAAAAGGTGAGAAACTGAGACAAAAGTATTAGCATAAACAATAAAATATAATTAATAAAGATAATTTCTTTGTTCTCAGGAAATATTTGCTAAAATATTTAAAGGAAATATTTAAAGGAAAGGTTCTATGCTATATAAAACTTTATTTCAGAAACTTTAGTAAGTAATAAATAGATATGCCAGGGAACCCCCCAACAAAGAGGAATTATCTTCTGGAGAGTGTACTCATTGCAATACAGGTTTCCCCCATTAGGTGAGTGCTTTAGGAACCCATCTGTATCAGCGTACTAGCTGGTGTTGCTGTAGAAGCTGCATTTGGCTTCAGTGAATTTTTTTTGAAGACTCTTTTAAAATATTTGCCCATTTCATGATGGGTGATTTACCAGCACACTTGCCCCCACTGAGATGAGTATTCAGCAGTTTTTGACTAAAAATGGCATGACTCCCATGCCCCACTCTTCCTAATCACCCAGTATTGCCCTGAGTGACTTTTTTTCTTTTTTTTGTTTCCCCAGATGAAAAAAAAGTTTTCAAAGGGAACCATTTTACTGATGTGGAGGAGGTGAAATAAACAAACAGTAGAAGCAGTAAAAAGCATCAAAATTGTGTTAAAACTGTTTTGCACAGTGGAAAGAATAGATGTCTTGATAGATGTATTGCATCAAATGGAGAGTACTTTGAAGGTTAATGAAGTTTAAATATGTTAGGATAAATACATATTTTTAATAAATAAATTATGGGTGTTTTGAGGTCTTCTCCTTATAATAGATGGACCACACATAAATAGAAAAATGGATACATAGATCAACTTTGGCAAAATGATAATAATTGGTGAATCTAAGTTAAGAATATACATGCTCTCCTTTCCATTTTATGTAAGTACAAAACTGTTAAAAAATTGGCAGAAATATAATTTCACTTTTAGTCATAATAGAGTACCTAGTACCAGACTAGTTCTCCCTCTGTAAGTAACTAAAATTTGACAAGTGTATGAAACTATTATTTTTAGATATTACACAAAAAGCAGTACAGGTTATCATTGCTGCCTGGAAAAAGTACACAGGAGAGGAGCTCTACTTTCAGTCAAGACATACTTTCCAGGCTGCATCAAAGAGAGGTGGAACACAGAGGATGGCAATCTTGCTGAGTTCAGAGTTGGGTACTGTTAGGTGGCTGGAATTTGTGAGGCAAAATAACAGAAATGGGGATCTGCTCAGAGAAGAAGTTCCAGAAATCTACAGAAGGGCCCCAATTACTTTTTAGCTGAATACTAAGCTATATATGTGCATGACAGAAAACAACTATTAAGGATCCATGAACTAAAAGGAAAATTGAGAATTTACAAAGTACTAAAAGGCATTCAAATTCTGATCTACACTGCAAAAAAGACATTACTGAAAACCATGGATATTCAGATGAGACTTAGATGCAAGCCTCAAAAACATCAAGCAGATGCACAAGTAACCTAATTATCTGCCAGAAAGAAATTCAGTGTGGCTTAAAGGAGCATAATAAACCTTAGACACTCAAAAATATAGCATTATGTGTTCAACAAGTAATAATAATAATAAATGCTGAACCTATAAATAATCTTGGAAATGTGACTTAAAATCTGAAAACAGAATCAATCACTAAAAATGACGTAGAAATGACACACGTGTTAGAATTACCAGAAAGTTTAACACCACTGTTACAAATGAGTTCAAGGATTTAAAGGAAAAATGGCATAATGAATAAACAGGTGGATGAGTCTTAACAGACAAAAGTGAATTAATAAAAAATGAAAATTTGATAAATAAAAGTACAAAATGGAAGTTAAAAAATCAATACTTGTGTTCAACAGCAGATTTAATTCTGGCATGAAAATGGGGCAATAATACTACACAATTAAAGCTGAGAGAAATAAAGGTTAAATAACTAAAAAGGGTCTCAGTAACCTGAATAAAAGTATTACACATTCAATAAAAAATATTACATTTTCAAATACACCTGTAACAGATTAGTTTTCCCAGAATGATAGGAGAAACATTGGGACAGAAAATCATGTTAAAAGAAATAATGGCCAAAAGTTTTACAAATTTTGTGAAAAAAAATATGGGTGTGTATGTATGCGCAAACACACACACATATATAGATGTCTATATTTATATATCTGTGTGTGTGTGTATATATATATATATATATATAGAGAGAGAGAGAGAGAGAAGGGGGTGCAGATATATGTATCTATTTATATACAAATATCTCCAAGAGTCTAAGCAAGATAAGCACAACCATACAACATTTAGGGACATCATAATAAAATTCTTGAAACTTAATATATATAAAATAGACACATCATATATAGAACAACAGTAAGAATGTTGATTTCCCATCAGAAACTATGCAATTCAGATAACACTGGACTGACATGTTTAAATAATATTCAACTAGAATTTGATATTAAGTAAAATTGCCTTTGAAAAATGTAGGCAAACTAAAGACATTTTCAAATAAATTTGACCTGTACCATAACAAATTTTAAAAAAGGAATGATTCCAGCTGAATAGTCAGAGCTATAAAACGTAATCACTTTGGAAAGAAAATTGTTTAAAGTAATAGTGATAATAGTAACACTAACAGCAGTGCACTGTGTTTGATAACCATATAATAACAATAACAAAGAGTGAAAGAAAAGAAATGGTAGTATAACATAAGTTTCTTATATTCTATGTGACATGATATACAATTTCTGAGTTATAACAATCACTACAGCAACCAGTAAAAGAGTAAAACAAAGGGATATAAACTAAAAGGAAATAGGGAAGATAAAATTGAATACAGACAAAACATTTTTGTTTAACCTAAAAATAGGTAAGGAAGGAAGTAAAAAAAGAAAAAACAGGCAGCAAACAAATAGTAAGAATTGTACCCAGTTTTATCAATACATAAATTAAGTGAAAATTGACAAAATATTTAAATTAAAAGGCAGAGAGTTAGTTGATAAAAAATAAGAAGACACAACTATATGTGATCTAAAACAGATACTTCTTAAACATGAAGACAGAAATATGATTACACTAAAAGATGTACCATGCAAACCTTAATTAAACCAAAGCTGGAATGGCTATAAAAGTATAAAAAAACAGTAATCCTCTGAACAGAACTATCACCAGGGAAAAATAGATATTTCATATTAATAAAAGTGTCAATGTACCAAGAGAACATAATATTCTTACCTGTTCATCCCTAATAATAAAACTCCAAAATATGTAAAGAAAAATTCACAGAACTATAGAAAGCAATACACAAATCCCTAATTGTACTTGAGACTTTAATCCTCATTTCTCAATAATTGCTAAAACAAGTAGACAAAAGTCAGTAAAGATACAGATGATTTGAATAACACTTTCAGCCAATGCAACCAAATTCATATTTATAGAATACTATATCCAACAATGGAGAATACACACAAACACTCTTTTCAAGTGCACATGTAACATTCATCACCTTAGACCATATTCTGGTCTTCAATATGATACTCAATAAATATAAAATGTTTGAAGTCCTACAGAGTACATGTTTTGATCATGGTGGAATTCAAATATAAGGCAAACAAAAATCAATGACAAAGCAAAAGATATACAGAAAATCTCCAAATACTTAGAAATTTAATAATATATCTTTAAAGAACCCACTAGTTAAAAATAAATTATAAAAAATAAAATATTTTGAAATATCCTGACCACTCTCCCCTCTTTATCTTTCTAAAATCAATAAATAAAAAAATGATAAAGGTATGGCAATAAAAACAGCACACCCAAACTCTTCAAGTATGTCTAAAGCAAGGTCAAAAGAATAACTGATAGGTTTAAATTCTAATTTAAGAAAATACCTGTTCCATGCAAGATGGAGGCATAGGTAGAAACTCTTTGCTTCCTCACACAACCAAAAGGAAGATAACAACCAATCTAAAAACAATAAACAACCAGAAGTGCCAGAAAATCAAACTGCATGGAACTGTGACAACCAAGGAGTTAAAGAAACATTCACCAGACTGGTAGGAGGGTGGAGATGGGCATCTGGGTGGGTATAGAGGATCCACAGCAAGGTAGAAGACCACACAGGCAAGGCACAGATTGCACAAGCAAGGTGAGACTGGTTTAGAGGACCTCTAGAAAAGCGGTGGACTACACCAGCTAAGTGGAGCTGGCTGAACAGGAAACTAAAGATTCAAGCTAGCTGTAAACTACTGTGGGGGTTTACCATGGTGGAACCACTGAGAAACTCCCAGTCTCACTTCAGAGTTTGTTGGAAAGTGGGGATAGAGATCAGTAAAGTGAGGTACATTGTTTCCTTTCTGACCCTTCCCCCACAAATAGCACCACCATGCAGCAAATAGGTTTGCCTCACCCAAGTGAATACCTAAGGCCCACCCCCTACAACATAACAAGTGCACTGAGACAAAGAGATATGGCCCAAATGAAAAAACACATCAAAATTCCCAACAAAGAGCTAAGCGATGAGAAGATAGTCAACCTATCTGATGCAGAGTTCAAAACATTGTTAATAAGAATGCTCTCAAAATTGGTTGAGAATGGTCGTAAAATGAAGAAACAAATGAAGGCTACCCAAAGTGAAATAAAGCAAAATATTCAGGGAACCAACAGCGAAGGGAAGGAAACCAGGACTCAAATCAATGATTTGGAACAAAAGGAAGAAATAAACATCCAATAGGAACAGAATGAAGAAACAAGCATTCCAAAAATTGAAGAGAGGCTTGGGAACCTCTGGGACAACTTTAAATGTTCCAATATTCAAATAATAGGGGTGCCAGAAGGAGAAGAACAAGAGCAACAAATTGAAAATTTATTTGAAAAAATAATGAAGGAAAACTTCCCCAATCTGACAAAGGAAATAGACTTCCAGGAAGTCCAGGAAGAAGCCCAGAGAGTCCCAAAGAAGTTGGACCCAAACAGTAACACACCAAGGTACATTATCATTAGGTTATCCACGATTAAAGATAAGGAGAAACCCCTAAAAGCAGCAAGAGGAAAAGAGAGAGTTACCTATAAAGCAGTTCCTATACGAGTATCAGCTGATTACTCAGAAGAAATCTTACAGGCAAGAAGGGTCTGGAAAGAAGTATTTGAAGTCATGAAAGTCCAGGACATACATCCAAGATAACTCTTTCCAGCAAATCTATCATTTAGAATGGAAGGGCAGATAAACTGCTTCCCAGATAAGGCCAAGTTGAAGGAGTCCATCATCACCAAGCCCTTATTATATGAAATGTTAAAGTGACATATTTAAGAAATTGAAGATCAAAAACGATGAACAGTAAAATCACAACAAACTCACAACTATCAATAACTGAACATAAAAACCAAAACAAAAATAAACTAAGCAAACAACTAAAACAGGAACAGAATCACAGAAATGGAGATCACATGGAGGGTTCTCAGTGGGGTGGATGAGGGGAGGAATGGGGGGGATGGTACAGGGAATAAGAAGAACAATTGGTAGGCATAAAATAGACGGGGAGAGGTCAAGAATGGTATAGGAAACAGAGAATTCAATGAACTAGTATGTACAACCCATGGCATGAACTAAGGCAGGGGAATGCTAGAGGTTTGGTGGGGTGCAGGGTAGAAGGAGGATAAATGAGGGGAAATTGGGAAACTAATACATAATCAATAAAATATACTTTTTAAAAAGTTTACTTTTATTAGAGCAGGGAGCTTGAGTTTAATTTGGATAAAACAACCTATCTGTCCCTCTGTTATTTGGAAATATATATGTGTTTAGTGTTTGATTCTAGAGCAATATCAAATAGGGTACATTTAAAAACACAATGCTGGGGTATCTAAAACACCATTGGAAAGATAAGTTTATTTGTGAAAATTTAGTAAGCGGTTAGGCATGAGCAGAGTAGAAATGATAGGTCAAATATAGAAAGTCACCTGGGTGGAAGTCCCTAGGTGCCTAGCCATAGACAATTGTAAGCCAGGACTTCACCCCCAGGATGACATTTTTCCCCCTAGCATATCACTGGTCATGTGGTTCACACCCTCCCCTGAACTTTCCTCCCTTCACATGTGGCCAGCTATGTGGTAGATCCCCTTAGAGGAAGAATGAATGGGACCAGAGAGTAACCTTATACAACTCCCATACAAGCCCTTGCATGAGCACTCCCTTAAGCATTAAGTTCTAGAGTATAGGGAACCAATATGCTTGTCATGGCAAATGTAGCCCAGCCCTATCAGAAAACCGATGGGCATGAGTTTGCACACAGGAGCCAAACCCATGGATCAGCTTTCCTGTGAGAAACTAGGCCTGCATTATACCTAGGCTGCTTTGAGGCTTGCTCTTGCTAAAACTCCCTCACCCTGAGTTGAAGCAGCAAATGTTTACTGCATATCTTTAAAGTAACTTCCTGCCCTGGCTGGTGTAGCTTAGTGGATTAAGCGCGGGCCTGTGAACCAAGAGATCACGGTTCGATTCCCAGTCAGGGCACATGCCTGGGTTGCAGGCCAGTTCCCAGCAGGGAATGCACAGGAAGCAACCATACATTGATATTTCTCTCCCTCTCTCCTTCCCTTCCCCTCTGAAGATAAATAAATAAAATCTTAAAA
>CM052552.1:5422382-5448996 GCA_028533065.1 Trachops cirrhosus | reverse complement strand
ACAGATTCCCCTGCAAAAAAGCTAAAGGAGTCTGTTGATGCCAAACCAACTAGTATTACAATAAACTTTAAAGGACCTTAAGAAGAATAAAGATGAGGAGGAGAAGGAAGAAGAGTAGAAAAAGTAGAACAACACAGAAACTTAGTTTAAAGGATAAAATGCCAATAAATGTACACCAGTCAAAACCCACTTAAAATGTAAATGGCTAAAATGTTCCAATAAAATGACATAGGGATAACTGAATAGATAAAAAAAACAAGTCCCAGATATATGTTGACTCCAAGAGACCCACCTCAGATCAAATGATACACACAGACTAAAAGTAAAAGGCTGGAAAAAATATTTCACGCAAGTGGAAAAGAAAAAGGAAAGCTGGAATAACAATACATATGACTGGGAACAAAAAAAACCAGAATTTATTTTGAAAAAAATGTGTATTTGTTCTTAGACATTTAAATATCAGTCACCATCAAAGTATTCTCCATTTGCTATAATAAACCTATCCAGACTTTTTTCCACTGCTCAAAATAGTTTTTGACCTTGTCAATTTTGATGTCTTTTAGTTTCGCTGTTTTTTGTTTCCCATCTTTCAAATTGGTAAAATGTTTCCATTTGAGAACTTTTTTCTTCTGGGAAAAATGTCACTCAGGGTTACATCAAGTGAATAAGGAGGGTGGGGCATGGGAGTCATGACGTTTTTGGTCAAAAACAGCTAAACATTCAGCTCAGTGTGGGTGGGTCCACTCATAAATCACCCATAATGAAATGGCCCAACACATTGAAAGAGTTCAAAAAAATTAACTGAAGATAATCACATACTCTCACAAAAACACCAGCTGGTATACTGACACAGATGGGTTTCTAGGACACTTAGTGGCAGAAGTCTGTACTACAAGGGGTGCACCCTCAGAAAATAATTAGTTTTGGGGGCCCCCCTCATGTAGCTGACAAAATACACTTTAAGACAAATGCTCTATTAAGAGACAATGAAGAACACTACATAATGATTATGGGAGCAATCCAACAAGAGGATATAAAGCTTGTAAATATTAACGCACCCAACATAGAAGCAGCTAATTATGTAAAGCAAATATTCATGGACATATAGGGAGAAATTGACAGTAATACTAGCAGATTTTAACACCCCTTTAACACCAATAGATAAATCTTCCAGAGAGAAAAATCAACAAGAAAATGGCAGCCTTAAATGAGACTCTACATCAGAAATATTTCATTGATATCTTCAGAACATTTCACCCAAGGGCAGCTGAATATACATAGTTTTCATGTACCCATCAAACATTTTCTAGGGTAGGCCATATGTTAAAACACAAAACAAGTCTCAAAAATTTAAGAAGATTGAAATTGTATCAAGCATTACCTCTGATTAGAATGCTATGAAACTGGAAATCATTCACAAAAAAAAAATAAAAACACATGAAGATATTGAGGTAAACAACATATTATTAAATAATGAATGGGCTAACAATGAGAGAAAGGAAGAAATCAAAAGGTACGTTAAAACAAATAAATATTAGAATACAACTATCTAAAACCCATGGAACACAGCAAAAGCAATACTAAGAGGGAAATACAAAACATTGCAGGCCTATCTCAGGAAACAAGAAAAATCTCAAAACAAATCTAATAATACATTTAAAGGACCTTGAGAAAGAACAACAAACAAAGGCCAAAGTATCTACAGGATAGGAAATAACAAATATCAGCAGAGAAATAAATGAAGTAGAGTCTAAAAAATAATACAAAAGAAAATGAAACGAAGAGTGGGTCCTTTGAAAAGATAAACAAGAGAGTTCTGGCCAAGATGGAGGCATAGGTAGAAACCCATCACTTCCTCGCAAAACCAAAAGGAGGATAACAACCAATCTAAAAACAATAAACAATCAGAAATGCCAGAAAATCAAACTGCATGAAAATATGACAACCAAGTAATTAAAGAAACATTCATGTACACCGGCAGCACTACAACACAGCATATGGGGTTACCTCGCTCTGGTGAATACATAATGCCCAGCCATCTAAAACATAACAGGTGTGCCAAGACAAAGAAATATGGCCCAAATGAAAGAATAGATCAAAGCTCCAGAAAAAGACCTAAGCAATGAGGAGATAGCCAACCTATCTGATGCAGAGTTCAAAAAACAGGTAATCAGGATGCTCACAGAACCTAGTGAGTTCAGTCACAAAATGAAGGAAGAAATGAAGGCTACCCAAAGTGGAATAAAGCAGAATGTTCAGGGAACCAACAGTGGCAGAAAGGAAACTGGGACTCAAATCAATGATTTGGAACAAAAGGAAGAAATAAACATCCAACCAGAACAGAATGAAGAAAAAAGAATTCAAAAAAATGAGGGGAGGCTTAGGAACCTCAGGAACAACTTTAAATGTTCCAATATTCAAATTATAGGAATGCCAGAAGGAGGAGATTATTTGAACACATAATGAAGGAAACCTCCCCAGTCTGCCAAAGGAAATTGACTTCCAGGAAGTCCAGGAAGCCCAGAAAGTCCCAAAGAAATTGAACCCAAAGAGGAAAACATGTAGACACATCATCATTAAGTTACCCAAGATTAAAGATAAAGAGAGAATCTTAAAAGCAGCAAGAGGAAAAGAGAGAGTTACCTAAAAAGGAGTTCCTATACGAGTATCAGCTGATTTCTCAAAAGAAACCTTACAAGCAAGAGTGGGCTGGAAAGATTTGAAGTCATGAAAGGCAAGGACCTACAACCAAGATTACTCTATCCAACAAAGGTGTACTTTATAATGGAAGGGCAGATAAAGTACTTCCCAGATAAGGTCAATTTCAAGTTCACCATCACCCAGCCCTTATTATATGAAATGGTAAAGGGACTTATCTAAGAAATTGAAGATCAAAAACTATGAACAGTAAAATGACAACACACTCACAACTGTCAACAACTGAACCTAAAAACAAAAATGAAAACTGAGCAAACAACCAGAATAGGAAGAAAATCAGAGAAATAGACATCACATGGAGGGTTTTCAGTGGGGAGGAGGAATAATAGGTGGGGAGGTACAGGGAATAAGAAGCATAATTGGTAGGCATAAGATAGACAGGGAGAGGTTAAAAATGATTTAGGAAACAGAAAAGTCAAAGAACTTACATATACAACCCATGGACATGAACTAAGGCGGGGATGCTGGAAGGTTGAGGGGTGCAGGGCACAGGGTGATAAAAGGGGAAAATTGGGAAACTGTAATAGCATAATCAATAAAATATACTTAAAACTATAAACAAGATTGTTAAACTTTTAACCAGATTCATGAGAGAGAGAGAGAGAGAGAGAGAGAGCGAGAGAGAGAGAGGACCCAAATAAGTAAAATAAAAAATGAAAGAGTGGAAGTAACAACTTACACCAAAAAAGGAATGTAAAAAAATATTATGAACAACTAAATGCTATTAAAATAGATGAAGTGAAAAAATGATAAATTGCTAAAATATTACAGTCTTCCAAAACTAAATCTGGAAGAATCAGAGAATCTGAATAGACAGACTACAGCTAATTAAATTGAAGCAGTAATAATAATAAAAAAAACTCCAACAAACAAAAGTCCTAAAACAGATATCTTCACAGAAGGATTTTACCAAACATTCAAAAAAGAAATAACATCTACCTTACTCTAACCATTCAAAAAAAAATTAAAAGGAGGAAAGACTCCCAAGATCATTGTACAAGGCCAGCATTATCCTAATTTGAAAAACAGATAAAGGCATTACAAAAAATAAAATTATAGAATGGTGAGAAATGGAAGCTACTTTAATCTCCTCCCAGGACCAGTCTGGAATTACAATTAAATTGTAGAAATTACCCTGAATATCCAAATGAACATTAGGTGGAGAGAAGTCTTATAACCAAGGACAAACAGAAGAAACCACTTCACCACAATGAGATTGGTAGGGAGTACGGAGAAGGCACGAGTGACTGGATGGGCCCCTATAGGTGGTAGGTGAAAATCTGGAGGGATATTTCAGCAGCCAGGGTATTCCCCCTGATAAGTGTGGGATCTAATCCTCAAGCTTTGGTCCCCACATACAGCACCAGAGCTGGAAAGGAACCCAGAAAACACCGAGCTGTGAAAAGCAAAAGGGTTTCTGTATGCCAGGGAGAAATGGCTACAGAGGTAGAGAGTATCTTAAAGGGCCAACACACACACAAAAAAAATTGTTTGCAGCTACTTACCCTGGACTCCAGCAGAGGGAGGGCAGAGTGGACTAGTGACACTTGAGGAAAGGCTGAGGTTGGTGGCTCTGGGGAGAGTACTGAAGGAACAGCCATAGCATCCCCATGCTGAGTCATTCCCAACACTGTAGAAGTCATCTTTCTCAGGCAGTACACACTCCTCTCAAAATGGCATCAGCTGGAGGGGAATCAATAGACTCACCCACAGGAAATACTATGTCCCACCATGTGGTGCTTAAGCCTGGCTGCCAAATACAGCTTGGGACTATTTCACTTATGGGTTTAACAATTAAGGTAGAAAATACAAAGAAGCATCCAAAATGGGTAGATAAAGAAAGAGACACCAAATGAAAAAACAAGAGAATTCTCCTGAAGAAGAAGTAGATGAAATGGAGGCAAGCAATTTATCAGAGAGAATTTTGACTAATGACTATAAAAATACTCAACAGCATGAAAAAATGCATAGAAACCATAGTAAAGAACCAGTCAGAAATAAGGAATGCAATATCTGAAATAAATAATACACTGGAAAGAATAAAAAAGTACATTAGATGAAGCAGAGGATCAAATCAGTGATTTAGAAGACAAAGTAGAAAAAAACACCCAAGCAGAGCAGCAAAAATTAAAAATAAATAAAAAATAAATGAGGATAGTTTAAGGAAAATTTTGGACAACATGAAGTTTAATGACATCTACCTCATAGGAATACAAGAAGAAGAGAGTGAACAGGGCATAGAGAACCTATTTGAAGAAATAATGACTGAAAACTTCCCTATTCTGTGAAGGAAAATACACACAAGATGAAGAAGCTCAGAGTCCCAAACAATTTGGGCCCAAAGAGACACATCCTACTTAAAATGACAAATCTTAAAGACAAGAGGAGATTCTAAAAGTTGCAAGAGAAAAGCAGGGAGTTACATAGAAGGAAGTACCAATTGGACGGTCATAAGATTTCTGAACAGAAATATTTCAGGCCAGAAGAGAGCAACATGGGATATTTAAGGTGATGAAAAGCAGGAACATACAACCAAAACTACTTCACACAGCAACTCTATTATTTAAAACTGAAGGAGAAATAAGGAACTCCCCAGACAAGATGAAGCTAAAGGAATTTATTAAGGCCAAACCAATATGGCAACAAATGTTAAAGGACAGGAGAAGAAGGAGGAGGAGGAGGAGGGGGAGGAGGAGGAGGAGGAGGAGAAAGGGAGAAAGAAAAGAAACAGAGGAAAAGTTTTAAAATGGCACTAAATATATATCTATCAAAAATCAACTTAAGTGGGGAAGATGGCAGTGAGGTAGGTGGAAGCAGAGCCCACTTCCCCCTGCACACAAGTGAAACACCTGGCTGATATTTTGAGGAACAGAGTGAATAGGCAAAAGAATCCCTACTTATATGACATTTGGAGGCCAAAGTTGTAGAGGACATTGAAAAACAGATGCTAAGGACATTGCATTGGAACAGTAAGATCCCTGGGACATGTGTGGGGCCAAGGCTGCTGCAACCCCTGCCCCAGCACCTGCCACAGGATCATTGGAAGAGAGCCACATGAACAGCTCCCTCTTCTACAAAACAGGGAAGACAGAGCAGCACCAGGGTGGACTTGGATGCTTGAAAATCACTGTGGGGAACGAAGATGAAATGGGAGGTGCAAAGAGGCAGTGTTTACCCACTGGGACTGTGGACACCGAGTAGGTCATTACCAGAGAAATTTGGGAGCTTGGTGACACCTGGAGAAAGGAGAAGAGTTGGGCCATGGTGGACCCTTACTCAGATAGTCTCTGATCTGGTTAGAAATTTGGGCTGTGTGAAAAGCAGACCGTTTGTTAAGAATGGCAGGCTTAAACAAGAGGATTTTACTCAAAAACAGGCTCTCAGTCACTGTTAAAGGAACTCTCACACAGCAGCTGGCTTTCACAGTGGCAGGCTCTTGCCGCAGCTGGCTTGCAAAGAGGATGGAGGAGGTACCCCACACGGACCATTCAGAAGAGGCCAACAGGCTCAGGGAGTTAGCAGTCCCCAGAAAGACTTAACTCAGTAGGGGAGATGAACTACCTTGAAGAGACTCTGAGAGTATGCACCACCTAGGCCAGTAAAGAGGGAGAAGGTTGTTTGAGAGTTACCCTTAATTAGTGTGCCTCATTGGCTGTACAACTAGTGGATTAAAGGCACCAGTCTGGTGCAGATGGACAGTGGGAGCTTGGCAGTGCATGGATGACCTGGGCTGGAGGCTGGGCAACTGTGAAAATTGTGGCCCAGACTTGGACCCCATCCTCGCAAAAACATAGAAAGGAAGAAAAGCGAACCCCAATCCCCCTCAGCCTGAGGCATCCAGGAAGACCACCAGAACTTGCTTGGCAGGTTTAAAGTCAAAAGGAGGCTTTCCCCCCCAAGCTAGACAATAAGACTTGGAGCTATGAAAGATCCAGAGACAGATCCAAAGAGGGAACACAAGGCTAACCCCAACAACTGAGAAACAGACAAATTTCAATTTGCTATCCTATAAAACTAGCATGATACTATTTATTTGTATTATTATCATTTTTCATTATATTTACTTCTTTTTTGTTAGTATTTTTTATTTCTTTTCTTTCTGTTTAGTTTTCTTTGATTCACTTGTTTGTTTAATTACATTGTTTGACTGGTTTTCCTTGTTCTGTCTTTCGTGTTGTATTTTAATTTTCCTTTCCCTTCCCTGGTGTTCTAATATCACACTACTCTTGGTTGTATACTTTCTATTCTTGTGATTCAGAGCATATATTTCTTGTCATCTTATTGTTGTTCCAGTATTATTATAAATAATTGTTGTTGCATATAATTGTAAATACCACACAGCACTCCTTACTGATTTTAGCCTATTTCACTCTTTTCCTCAGCTTTCTTACTGTTGTGGTTAACTCTATTCTCTCACACACTACGTCTACTTTGTATACCTTACTCTCACTATATCTCATCATCTGACTTAGCACAAATGCTTTATTTTCTGGATTCAGCTCACAAGCCTAGTCCCCTCTAACAGGAGTCTTATCTCTTTTTTATCTTTTATAAAAAGTGGCTAGTTGGGTGAAATATCACAGTTAATGCTATATTATCCAAAGGACCTTCTATCTCTTCTGTACTTGTTGGAACTTAACATCTCATAGAATACCCTCCTTCTGTCTTAATCTGTTTTGCCTTCCTATTGCAACTGATCACATACAAGAGTGGGTGGGAACTGAGATCACCAATATATCTGTTGGAAGAGAGAACCCACCAACAAAGGAAACACCAAAAGGTAAAAACCCAAGTAGAAAAAGAGAGCCCATACAAACAAAATAAAGGGCAACCCTAGAGCATCCTAATGAGGGGATCAAGAGACCACACCACTGAATCCCATATAATTCTTACCACAGAAGTTCACCCTACGAAGACAACTAGCAAAGTGGAACATCAGGAAGCCCAGAAACAAACAAAAAGAGTCACTTAAGATGTGGAGACATAAAAGAATCTGCAATCAAAAGGAATGGAAGACTCCTCACTAAAAGAGCTAAATAAGAGGAGGTAAGCAAATTATCAGATGTAGAATTCAAAAGATTGGTTATAAGGATGATCAAGGAACTACAGACAATTAAAAGGAACTGAGTGAGAATTACAACAGTATGAAACAGGAGATAGAAACTATAACAAAAAAACAGGAAGAAATGAAAAATATAATTTCTGAAATGAAACACACTGGAATGAATTACAAGCAGGCTGGATGAAACAGAGGATCAAATTAGTGAGCTGGAAGACAAGGTGGAAAGAAACACCCAGGTAGAGCGACTGCATGAAAAAAGACAAAAAAACAAAACATGAAGATAGCTTAAGGGAACTCCAAGATAACATGAAACACAACAGCATTGGAACCATAGGGATACCAGAAAGAGAAGAAAAAGAACAAGGGATAGAAACCCTGTTTGAAAAAATAATGATAGAAAACTTCCCAAACCAAGAGAGGGGAAAACCATGAAAGCGCAGGAAGCACAGAGGGTCCCAACCACAATGAACCCTAAGAGGTCTACTACAAGACATGCCGTAATTAAAATGCCAAGTTTTAAAGACAAAGAGAGAATCATAAAAGCAGCAAGGGAGAAACATGTAGTAACATACAAGGGAGCTTTGCAGAGGCTATCACCTGATTACTAAGTGGAAACACTACACACCTGGTAGAAATGGCAAAAAAATAAAATCCAAGTAATGAAAAGGAAAGGCTTATAGCAAGACTATTCTATCCAGCAAGGCTTTCCTCTAAAATGGAAAGCAGAATGAGCAGTTTCCAGATTAAAAAAAAAAAAAAAAAGGCTAAAAGACTACATCTTCACCAAACCAGTACTGCAAGAGATACCAAAGGGAATGCTTTAAAAAGAGGAAGAAAAAGACAGAGAGAAGAGATACATGTACAAAGGGAGAAATGAATAAATATCTATCATTAATAACCTTGGTAATTAATGGATTAATGATCCAGTCAGAAGACATACAGTAGCTGAATAAATAAGAAAACATGACTGACACATATGCTGCCTACAAGAGACCCACCTCAGAACAAAAGAACAACACAGAGTGAAAGTGAAGAGATGGAAAATATATCCCAAGCAAATGAATAGGAAAAAAAAAGCCAGGGTAGCAACATTCATATCAGACAAAATAGAATTCAAAATATGGAATATTAAAAGAGACTCAGAAGAACACTTCATAATACTCAAGGGAAGGACATATCATGAGGACATACAAATTACAAACATATATGCACCCTACATAGGAGCTCCCAAATACATAAGGAAAATCTTGGTGGACTTCAAGAAAGATATTGACAGCAACACAATTATAGTTAGAGATTTTAACACCACACTGTCAAAAACGGATAGATTTTCTGAATAAGATATCAAGAAAGATATTTTGAACAATATCAAGAAAGATATAGCATTGAACAATGTCCTAGACCAAATGGACTTAGCTGATATATATATATCAGTTATTATATACATATATATATATATATATATAAACTTTCATCCCAAAGAAGCAAAGTACACATTCTTTTCAAATGCACATAGAACATTTTCAAAGATAGACCATGTGATAAAATACAAAAAAACCCTCAAGAAATTCAAGAAATTTGAAATCATATGAAACACTTTCTCTGAGCATAAGGGACTGAAACTAGAAACAAACCTCAAGGAAGAAACCCCAAAACACCTAACTCGTGGAGATTGAACAGCATGGTATTAAACAATGAATGGGTTAAATATGAGATCAAGGAGGAAATCAAAAATTTTCTGGAAACAAATGAAAATGAACTCACAACAGTCCAAAACTTATGGGACACAGCAAAGGCAGTCCTGACAGGGAAGTTGATAGTGATACAGTCCTAACTAAAGATGGTAGAAACATTTCAAATAAACAACCTAATCTTACATCAAGAACTAGTGGAACAAGAACAAAGACAGCACAGAACAAGTAGAAGGAAGGGAATAGCCAAGATCATAATAGAATTAAATGACATAGAGATTAAAATGACATAGAGACTATTGATCTTTAGAGATTTTAAAAATAAATAAATCAAAGAGTCATTTCTTTGAAAAGATAAACTAAATCTAAAAGCCTTTAAGCAGAATCATTAAGAAAAAAAGCGAGAGGACTCCAATTAACACAGTCAGAAATGAAAGAGGAGAGATTACAATTGATACCACAGAAATAAAAAGGTTTGTAAGAAATTACTATGAACAACTATAGGCCAAGAAATTTGAAAACCAGGGTGAATTGGACAAATTTCTAGAAAAATATAATCTTCCAAAACTGAAAGAAGAAGAAAGAGAAAGCATGAACAGACCAATGACAACTGAGGAAATCAAAGGAGCATTCAAAAAACTCCTGGCACACAAAAGCCCTAGACAGGATGGTTTCACAGGAGAATTTTACAAAATATTTAAAGAAGACCTAACCTCTTTTCCTTCACAGACTATTCCAAAAAATCCAAAAAGATAGAAAACTTCCAAACTCTTTCATGAAGCCAGCATCATCCTAATCCCAAAACCAGATAAAGACACAGCAAAGAAAGAAAACTACAGGCCAATATCACTGATGAACATAGAAGCTACAATCCTCAACAAAATATTGCCAAACTGCATCCAGCAATACATTAAAAACATCATACATCATAATCAAGTAGGGATTCATCCTAGGGATGCAAGGATGATACAACATTTGCAAATTAATAAACATAATACATAACATAAACAAAAGGAAAGAAAAAAAGCACATGATCATATCAATAGCTGCAGAAAAAACATTTGATAAGGCACAGCACCTATTATGGCAAAAACGCTCAGCAAAGTAGAAAGAGAGGGAACATTTCCCAACATGTTAAAGGCCATATATGAGAGACCTACATCCAGCATCATACTCAATGGGCAAAAATTAAAACTTTCCCACTAAGACAGGGAACAAGAAAAGGATGTCTGCCTTCACCACTCCTATTCAACATACTAATGAAAGTCCTAGCCACAGCAATCAGACAAGAAAAAGAAATAAATGGCAACCAAATTGGAAAAGGGGAAACAAAACTGCCATTTTGCAGATGACATGATAGTGTACATAGAAAATCCTATGGAATCCACCAAAAACTTATTCGACCAAATAAATAAATTTGGCAAAACAGCTTGACACAATGTCAATATTCAGAAATCAAAGGCATTTTTGTACACCAACAATGAAATATCAGAAACAGAAATGAGGGAAAAATCCCATTTGCTATGGAAATAAGAAAAATAAAGTACCTAGGAATAAACCTAAGCAAGGAAGTAACAGATCTATACTCAGAAAAGTACACAACACTGAAGAAAGAAATGGATGAAGGTACCATACTCATGGATTGGAAAAGTCAACATCATCAAAATGTCCATACTACCCAAAGCAATTTATAGAATCAACACAATTCCTATTAAAGTATCAATGGCATATTTCACAGAGAAAGAACAAACATTTCAAAAATTTATGTGGAACCATACATGACCAAAAATAGCCACAGTAATTTTGAGAAAGAAGAACAAAGCAGGAGGGATGGCAATGCCTGATATCAAGTTGTATTACAAGGCCACTATAATCAAAACATCCTGGTACTGTCATAAGAACAGACACTCAGACCAATGGAACAGAACAGAGAGCCCAGAAATAAACCGACATCTCTACACTATATTAATATTTGAAAAAGGGAACAGAAGCAAAAAATGAGGCAAAAACAGCCTCTTCAACAAATGGTGTTGGGAGAACTGGACAGCTACATGCAAAAACATGAAACTTGGGCACCAACTTACACATACACAAAAATAAATTCAAGGTAGATAAAAGACTTAAATATAATTCGTGACACCATAAAAATCCTAGAGGGGAACACAGGCAGGAAAATCTCAGATATTCCGTGCAGCAATATTTTCCGCAATATATCCACTAGAGTAAGGGACATAAAGGAAAGAATAAACAAATGCGACCCTATGGAATTAAAAAATCTTCTGCACGGCTAAAGAAAACAACACTAAAATGGAAAGAGAACCAACTGTATGGGAAAACATATTTGCCAATGATACATCAGACAAGGTTTTGATACCCAAAATACATAAAGAACTCACACGACTTCACTCCAGGAAGACAAACAACCCAATTAAAAATGGGCAAAGGACTTAAAGAGACTTCTCCAAGGAGGACATAGAGAGGGACCAGAGACACATCAAAGGATGCTCAGCATCACTAGCCATCAGAGAGATGCAAATTAAAACCACAGTGAGATACCACTTCACACCGGTGAGAATGTCCATCATAAACAAATCAACATACAAGTATCGGAGAGGATGTGGAATAACAGAAACCCCAATGCCCTCTTGGTAGGATTGCAGACTGGTACAGCCACTATGAAGAACAGTTTGGAAATTCCTCAGAAAACCAAAAATAGAACTGCCTTTTGACCTGTCCATTCCACTGCTGGGATTATATCCTAAGTACCCTGAAACACTAGTCCAAATGAACCCATGTACCCCAATGTTCATAGCAGCACAATTTACAATAGCCAAGTGCTGGAAGCAACCTAAGTGCCCATCAGTATATGAATGGATCAAAAAACTGTGGTACATTTACACAATGGAATATTATGCAGCAAAACGAAAGAACGAGCTCCTACCTTTTGTGACCTCATGGATGGAACTGGAGAGCATTATGCTAAGTGAAATTAGCCAGGGTGAGAGACAAATACCATATGATCCCACATATCAGTGGAACCTAATCAACAAAACAAATAAGCAAGCAAAATATAACCAGGGTCATTGAAACTAAGAACAATCTGATGGTAACCAGATGGGAGGTGAAGGGAGATAATGGGGTGAAGGGTTTTCAGGAACAAGTGTAAAGGACTCATGGACTAAACCAATGCAGTGAGGGTAGGTGGGTATGGCTGGGGTGAGGTTTGTGTTGTGTAGGGTAAATGCAGACAACTGTACTTGAACAACTATAAAATACTTTGAAAAAGAAAAAAAAAGAAATCAGAAAAAAACATAAAAACAAAATGGATTAAAGACTTAAATATTAGACCCAAAACCATAAAAATCCTAGAAGAAAACACAGGCAGCAAAATCTTATACATTGCTCATAGCAATTTTTTATCACATCTATCTCCTCAGACAAGGGCAAGAAAAGAAAGCATAAACAAATGGGACTACATCAAACTAAAAAGTTTTTGCACAGCAAAAGTAATAATAAACAAAATAAAACACAACCCACAGAATGGAAGAACATATTCATCAATATATCTGATAAGTGGTTACTGTCCAAATTTTATAAAGAACTTACAGAACTCAACACCAATAAAACAAACAATCAGCAAAGGTCCTGAATAGACATTTCTCCAAAAAGGGCACACAGATGGCCAATAGACATATGAAAAGATGCTCAACATCACTAATCATTAGAGAATTGCAAATTAAAACCACAATGAGATATAAGCTTGTATCTGTCAGAATGACTATCATCAATAAATCAACAAACAAGTGCTGGCAAGTATGTGGAGAAAAGGGAAAACTAATGCAACCACTGTGGAAAGTAGTAAGGAGATACCTCAAAAAAATTAAAAATGGATGTGCCTTTTGACCCACTGATCCTATACCTGGGAATATATCTGAAGGGATCCAAGACACTAATTCAGAAGAACATAAGCACCCCAATGTTCACTACAGCATTACTTATATAGCCAAGATTCGGAAACAACCCAATGTCCATCAGTAGATGAACTGATCAAACAGCTATGGGACATTTACACAGTATAATACTACTTGGAAATAAAAAAGAAGAAAATTTCACTCTTTGTGACTACATGGATAGACCTGGAGAATATTATGCTAAGTGAAATAAGCCAGTTAGAGAAAGACAAATACCATATGATCTCACTTATATGTGGAATCTAATGAACAAACTAAGGTAGCAAGCAAAATAGAGACAGACCCATAGATGGAGAGCAGAAATACAGTGATTGGGGTGAAAGTTTAAGTGGTGGAGGGATCAAGCAGAAAGAAAAAAAGGACTCATTCACATGGACAATAGTATGATGAGTGCAGAGGAGAGCAGGATATAAGAAGTTAAATGATAATGGAAGAAATACAAAAAATGTTCTTGCTGTTGCCTCCAGTGTCAATGTACATAATGTGGTCCCGATGTGACTACATTTTTTAGCCTTTTTGTTAAATGAACGTTCTATACTTCTTTTTTAAATATTTTATTTACTTTTAGCTAGGAAGGGAGAGAGAAAGAGAGGAAGAGAAACATCAATGAGTGGTTACCTCTTGTACCCCCTACTGGGGACCTGACCCACAACCCAGGCACGTGCCCTGACTGGCAATCAAAGCCAACATTCGATCCTCTGAGTCACACAAGCCAGGGCTGCTTCTTAATCATTTAAAAAAGACACTTCAGTAATAAGCAGCTCTTCCATTTAGGTTTCAAAACAAAACCATTTTTCTCCTTTTCAGTGTGTAAATAAGAAACAGATTCAGCTCCTTGACAACCCATTCTTCCCCTTCCAGGTTGGGTGAAGTGGGGAAAAGTGATGGAGTGAAAATGGAAACAACTGTACTTTAACAACAACAAAAGAAAATCAATCAACCATAAAAATAAAAAGAAACATAGAGCCATGTGAAAACTGTTGCCCATGTTGGCAAAATTTAAAGTGATAGCTTTACAAATAAATAGATTCTCAGTCTATTAAATATATTTGCACATACACACACATCCTCTGATAAAGATATTGAACCAGGAAATTGTTTTCCTTAATTGTGTTAGGAAAACCTCTTGCTATTAGCTGAAAGAGTTCATATTACTTCACAGTGATTCACAAATTTACTTCTGCTTAGAGTACCCTCAAGAAGTTTCTTCTCTGCTTCTGTCATTCAATTGTCTAACACATCAATTATGTATTGTTTGCTTACATGGTACAAGGAACCATATTGCAAAATGTGAGTGAGATTATATATGGTACTTAGAATCTTAAGACCTAGAGAGATGAGATATCTACAAATATTCATTTACATTTTATGTATTGCTTTACATAAAATGGATAGTTGGCATTCCTTAAAAATAGGGCCACTCCTTTTATTACCCAATAAAAGATCAATATCACATGAAGCTTTGTTAATGACCCACAAGCAAGTGGGAATTATTTGTTGCCATCCAGTTTCACAAAGTTTGAACATCTGGTCAGTTGAGTACCTGGAACATTGAAAATAAAAATGGTAGAAAAATGTTTTCTATGCTGTTTTCTCCAATTTCACCCTCAACTAGTAACATGTATCTTAGTCTAAAATAATGACTGTTTGATGAGAATGTTTCACTCTAACAGACTATACTCTTTATGAGAACATAGATCAGATTTTCTTATACATCACATATCTGCACCCATTGCAATGCCTCTAACATAACAGATACTCAAGAAATATTTCTTGAATACTGAAAAATAAATAAATGGTGTAAATCAGCTCTAATATAAGCATCTCCTCCTCTAGCATCATTTTAGATATCCTCAAGTAAAATTCCCTTTTAATCAGATGAATAGGCATATGTAATAAATATGCCATGTATGACCATTGCTGCCATGGTTTTTTTGAGCAAAAGAGATGACTAAATTATCTTTAATTTCAAAGTTTGGATTAAAAAATGATTGGCGCAAACAATTTTCATAAGTATCTTTTAAACATCTCTTCACATTTTTCCTCTAAGTAGAACAGTGATGCTGACTCCAGTCCACAGTGTTCATGGCATTGTGGCTGAGATGAGACAAATTCACACAGACTACTAGTCCTGTGGAGGCAAAGGGACAGCACGGCCACTTTCTCAATGGGAGAGTGCACCATACCTTGCCCTGACAGGCTTTTATTGGCTTTACTTTGCATAGGAATACAGGGCATATATGGAAAGCTCATCAATTGTTGTCAGGCAGTAACGATCAAATAGATATCATTCAAAGAACTCTGAGGGCCTATTTTGAGTTAGGGTAAATAGCTAAAGGGCCATAAAACTTTGGGGAAACAAACTCATTTCATGCTTGGACCATTATCATTTAAATTGAAGGTATTAGCAAAGCAGGTTTCAAAGGATTTTATGCATTCTTTCTTAGGCCTGATTGCCCTGGGGGACCGGGCCTTTCCAGCATAGGGCTGCACCCACCTCCAGCATTGTTTCAGACTTAGGTTGAGAGGGGGAAGTAAGGCAGCCAAGAGATTAGGAGACTTCTTGCAGACAGAATGAGGACTCAGGCTATGTCAAAGCCAAGGGGCGAGGGTCGATCGCCCCCTTTCTCTGTAGCCCCCCAAGTCCTCCCCTGAGGGTGTCCTTATGACCATTTCTGTCTTAGGTCATCCCTCCCTTGAGGAATCTTACCCATCATTGACTAACCGGTCATGCACTTGGGACCAGGCAGAGTGAAGGAAAGTGATCAGTGGCAGTGCTCTTGCCAGGGGGATAAGCTTTGTCTCCCTAGTGGCTTAGGGTCCCAAGGTCTCTCACTGAGCCTTAGCTATGGGGGGTTACAGCTTCTGAATCCAGTCAGGGTAGTTCCCAACAGAACAGTGTCCTTTTTCTATTATAAATTCTATACCTGGTGTAATGCAATATTTTCACTGTTGATTTGTATCAAATAACTAATTTTATGTTCTTTGTCTTCATACACTCAAAATAATACTTAATAAGCTCATCCCTAATTTTTCCTAAATGTACTAGAAGAATGAAGCTCTGCTCAGTCACTGTATAGCATAATTGCATCATATACATTTTATGGTCCACAAGTTAAATAACATAGCAGGGTAACTCATTTTTTTAAATCTGCAAATGTATATTGTGGGGTGTAAAGATATGTATAGACTTCAATGGAGAAAAGTGATTATGGATTGCTTACCAGGTTTAAAAGACTTCAGCATTGACAGAAGGCAATAAGCATAATTCAAATGCAGAATCCTTCTTTAATCCTGGAAATCAAAGCTCTTTCAAAATAAAGTATAAATAAAAATATAAACAGAAGTTTTTATTTCTAATAAAATAAAATCTGTCAATCTTTTAAAAATAAAAGAAAGAGATGACTGAATGAACTATATAAATACCTTCCAATTTCAGGATTCCATGATCCACTGGAATATTGAGAGTTACAGTTTTCCATATAAGATCCAGGTAGTTTTAAAAGTAGAAAATGGTAATGAAGTTGAAAAATTATATAATGTTTACTCCAAAAGTAGCATTCATTGCCAAGAACCTAGATGTCAAAAAGGCATGACAAATTACACAATTATTGCAATAGTGTATGTGAGCAGTTTATACAAGGAAAGTTATCTTCAAAGGAAACTGTAAAGTATAACACTTCAACTTGAAACACAGTAGATAAAGAAGATAAGGATGCAAAGGAAAATGGCATTTCATTGACCTGTAGAGGATGTTTTAACTTTGGATTCCTGACTGTAAAGCTCACCAGTTACTAATGCTATAAATATAATATGATCCCCCTGAAGGAGAGGGAGAAAGGACTTAAGAAATACCTCCCCATGCCACAGATAATTAGGGACAATGAAAGATCATAAAGACTATGTAAGGAAAAATAGAAATGCCGGTGAATAGAATGTTATTGTCTTGACCATGTAAGACATAGGATTCATATTAAGAAAACCTGGGGGAAAATATTTGAAGGAAGATTTTCCAATCTTATTAAAAAGCTTTAAACTCAAACTATACAAAGAAAGAGAAAATGCCTTTAAAAGATCATGTGCCCAAATTTAATGTATGACACTGCATGAGACAAAGCAAAAAAAAAAAAAAAAAAAAAAAAAAAAAAAAAAAAAAGCACTTGGAAATAGATCTCAGAAATTCTTTTTTATTTTTGCTATTTTTTATTTTATTTTAATTGTTGTTCATGTACAGTTTTCTGTTTTACTTCCATGCCAGCCCACCGCCCAGCCCTCCCCACCTCCCTCTCATTTTCACCGCCCCTAGCTTTTGTCCACGTGTCCTTCATACTTGTTCCTGTAAACCCTTCCCCTTGTCCCCTGAAATTCCCTCCCCTCTCCCCTCTGTTCACTGTTAGCCTGTTTTCTATTTCAGTGTTGTTGGTTATATTTTGCTTGTTTGTTTGTTTTGTTGTTTAGGTTCCTGTTAAAGGTGAGATCATATGAAATAAGCCAGGCAGTGAAAGAAATTCTTATGAGAAAATAATAGGAAAGCTATTTGAAGGCCATAGGTTTAGCTTCAGATGTCTTATACCAATGGCAAGAATAAGAAAATAAATGAAAGCAGCTTAAATTTCTCATAAAAAGACAAAGAGTTCAATAACCGTCACTCAGGCTTGCTTGGATGATACTCAATAAAAATTGCAATTAAAGGTAATAATTTGTTTAAAAATGGATTTTTAAAATCTTTTTTCCTAAAGGTTTTATTTATTTACTTTTATAGAGAAGGTATGGGTAGGAGAAAGAGAGGGAGGGAAATATCTATGTGCGATTGACTCTCACATGCCCCCTACTGGGGACCTGGCCCACAACCCAGGCATATCCCCTGGCTGGGAAACAAACCAGTGACCCTTTAGTTTTCAGGCCAGTGCTCAATCCACTGAACCACACAAGCCAGGGCTCAAAATATATTTAACAGGAGAGAAAAAAATCATACGTTGTGAAGAAACAGTGGAAAAGAAATTTATGAGGCCTGTTAGAGGCACAGCATGTGCCTAGAGGCACAAGCATGTTAAGGAGAACTATCAAAATAATATCATAGTGGGAGTTCTGTACAACTTGTTTGGCAACATGGAGGACATGGATGATACTTTCTAATAGCTATCACACAACTGGAACAATGGCAAAAAAATCTTAATGTAGACTTCAATTTCAAAAATATGCTTAAAGTATCAGTATTTTGAAAGCATTTGATAAATTAACTTGCTTAACAATTTTATCTCATAGGAACTTGAAGAAGCAAGGAAGGAAAGGGAATTGGAATTTTTAAGAACATGCAATGTTTACATGCAAAGCATGTTGATTTCAGCAAAATATAAAACAAAAATGCCCCATGATTATTTTACAGATAAGATTCTTAAATATGGATATAGACCATACCATCCAGTGGATTCTGAAAAGACTGGGCAAGACACTAAACAAAAGAGTGTTATACTGATGCAAGACAACATTTATTTCTGAGGATAGAACAGTTGTCTTTTAGTATCTTAAATACGAGTCATGTGAATTTCATAAACACTGAAATGCATAAACAAATAAATAAGTTTTATCCCTAGAAAACAAAACATTAAGTGTCATGGTAATTACTTCAGCTAAGTATTCCTCTCTAAAAAAAATAGACTTTAACCTACTAACGCAAAAAGCAAGAGTGCAAAGTTTAGGCAATTAAAATCCAGCAGCAAAGAACAAGTTAGAAGGATGTCAGACATCCACAGATTTGTATGGATAGATCTTCTTTTCGCAACTTCTTATTGGTCAAACAACTTTAAAGCCAAGCAACTAACCTAAATCCTCAAGGGATCTAGGCTGTTCTCATCTTTTATGTGGTCACCAGCAAAATTATTAACTTCTTATTGACCAAATATAAAGATAATTCTGGCAACCACCTACATTAGCTACCAGTGGGATACTTACTGTAGAGCAAAAAAGGAGGCAAATTTTCAGACATTTTATCAAAATAATTACAGGAAAATACTTTCATTAAAAATAAATTGGTATAATTATAATAGAATCATACCTCTTTTGCAAGTTCTTCTGCATATACTCCATCTTTGTTACCTGTAACGATTGATTTGACATTCCGTTAAAATTAAGTGTTTCTTCCACAGTGTGGGGAAATTCTGATTTATTGTTTCATTCAATTCTTAGCTTAATGGGAAATGATGCAGAATTGGTTAATTTAGAAAAAGATTTCTCTTAACCTTGTTGAATTTTACCCACCCTCTGCAACTACATAATGCAGGAAAAAATAACACAGGTAGATTTGTCAAAGTGTAACCAAAAGTTTCTTTCCTATAGGAAAAAGAAATACTAAAAATTAAAGTGAAAAGAAAGAGGAGCTGAAAGAGTTTTTAAAAACCTAATATGATTTTCAGCTATGATAAAACTCAATAGTACTTTTTGTTTAAAAACCAAATATTTACTTTTTAAAAGGTTTTATTTATTTATTTTTAGAGAGAGGAAAGGGAGGAAGAGGGAAAGACGCATGGATGTGTGAGAGAAACATCAATTGATTGTCTTTTGGTCTGCACCTCAACTGGGGCCCAAACCCACAACCCAGGCAAGTGTCTTGACTGGAAATGGAAGTGGTGACCTTTTGCTTTCTGGGAGAATGCTCAACCAATTGACCTGCTCTGGTCAGAGGAAAACCTAAATATTTCTCTTTTTTGTCTTTAAATATATTTTATTGATTATGCTATTACAGTTTTCCAATTTACTCTCCCCTTTATTCTCCTCTGCTCTGCACCTCCCTCCCACCAGCATTCCCCCACCTTAGTTCATGTCCATGGGTTGTACATATAAGTTCCTTGGTTTCTCCATTTCCTACACTATTTTCAGCCTTCCCTTGTCTATTTTATGCCTACCAATTATGCTTCTTATCCCCTGTACCTTTCCCACTGTATCATTCCCCCTCCCCACTGAAAATCCTTCATGTGATGTCCATTTCTCTGATTCTGTTCCTGGTCTGGCTGTTTGCTAATTTTTTGTTTTCATTTTTTTTAGGTTCAATTGTTGACAGTTGTGAGTGTGTTGTCATTTTACTGTTTATAGTTTTTTATCTTATTCTGTTGCTTAGGTAAGTTCCTTTAACATTTCACATAATAAGGGCTTGGTAATGATGAACTCATTTAACTTGACCTTATCTGGGAAGCACTTTATCTGGCCCCCATTCTACATGATAGCTTTGCTGGATAGAGCAATCTTGATTGTAGGTCCTTGCCTTTCATGACTTCGAATACTTCTTTCCAGCCCCCTCTTGCCTGTAAGGTTTCTTTTGAAAAATCAACTGATGCTCTTTTAAGAACTGCTTTGTAGGTAACTCTCTTCTTTTCTCTTGTTGCTTTGAAGATTCTCTCCTTATCTTTCATATTGGGTAATGTAATTATGATGTGCTTTGCTGTATGCTTCCTTGGGTCCAAATTCTTTGGGACTCTCTGAGCTTCCTGGACTTCCTGGAAGTCTATTTCCTTAGGCAGATTGGGGAAGGTTTCCTTCATTATTTTTTCAAATAAATTTACAATTCCTTGCCCTTCCTCTTCTCCTTCTGGCACTCCTATGATTCAGATGTTGGAATATTTAAAGTTCTCCCAGAGGTTCTTAAGCCTCTGTTCATCTTTTTTTTTGAATTCTTGTTTCTTTATTCTGTCCTGGTTGAAGGTTTATTTCTTACTTCTGGTCCAGATCATTGATTTGGGTCACAGTTTCCTTCCTGTCACTGTTGGTACATTTTCCTTTATTCCACTTTGCTTAGTCTTCACTTCTTCCTGTATTTTGTGACTATACTCAACCATTTCTGTGAGCATCCTGATTACCAGTATTTTGAAGCCTGAATCTGATAGGTTGTCTATCTCTTCATCACTTAGTTTTATTTTTGGATCTTTGATATGTTCTTTCACTTGGGCCATATATTTTTTTTTTTTGTCTTGGAGAGCCTATTATATAGTAAGGGGCAGAGCCTTAGGTATTTTGGCAGGGTGGAGCAAACCACCTTGCTGCATTGTGGCACTGTATATCAGGGAGGGATCTGAGAAGGAACAATGCCACTGGCTCTGCTCTCAGTTGGCTTTCAGTAAGTTCCTCCAGTACCCACAAGCAAATTGGGCCCTTCTGGTGCTGATTCCCAGGTGGGTGGGTTTGCGTACATTCTAGGACCCTGTGGGTCTCTCTAATGAACTCTTCTGTTGAGGATGGGAATTTCTCCCACTGCCACTGCAATCCCCCACAGGTTTTTATAGCTCTGAGTCTTTATTTCCCTAAGCTGGAATCCTGGATTGCATGGTTTGTCTTGCTCCCCAGTTCGGGCAAATATTTTCTGATCCTCAAACACTTCTTTTACAAAGGCCTTAAAAGGAAATATAAAGAGTTGCTTTTCATAATTGTGCTTTGTAGTCCTTCAAAATAAACTTCTAAGTCCCAATAAGATGTGTATTATCATAAATGGTGCACACATGTCCATGTTAAAAGTATAACAAAGAAGCTGTAAGGAGTCGTGATACTCAAAATATGTAAAACCTCAAAAATAAGCATTTCTAAAATAATTTCCCAAGTAGAAGAGTTCACAGATTCAGCTCTTACTATTATTTTCAATCAATAATTCATACTGTTACACAGAAACTTTATTTTCCCAGAATAATTCCATCTTGAATGACTTTTCTCTTTTTTCTCAAGATTCCCTAAATATATTTTCTTTATGTGTCTTCTATATATTAAGTATCAAGTGCAATTAAATTTCTACTTTGAATTAAACCTCCTTGCTATTTAAGCCTTCTAAAAAGGAAAAAATTGAAATCTTTAAAAATAATAAATGAATTCAGGTGTTGAATTTCATTTAAAACAAAACAATCTCTAAACATCAAAATTAATGAAAAACACACAGTAGATAACACTCTTATTTAAATGCTTTACAAGTAATAAGTTATTTGCATTTTCTTCTTCCCTTTTTCCAGATGGGGTAGGTGACATTCAGCAAGAAATTTTCTTGCCCAAGGGCACATGACATATGTGCTCTTACCTTATAAAATTGGTTTACTGTGATAACTTATAATTATGCAAATCCAGAATTTAGAAAACATCTCAGAAGAACTTTGATGATGACAGCATAACATTAAGTGAAAAAGTAATTGAATTTAATAATGGGGAAAATAATGCCAACTAATCCCCTGACACACAAAGAAATTATGATTCTTGCAGGTATCATTGTAGCTTGACTGTACATAAACTGAATGAATGAATGAATAAATCGATAAATAGATAGATCAATAGATAGATAGATAGATAAGAATTAAAATATTTTTCTTGATCCCTGGTTGGTGTGGTTCAGTGGATTAGGTGCCAGCCTTTGAACCAAAAGTTTGCTAGTTCAATTCCCAGTCAGAGCACATGCCTGGGTTGTGTGCCATGTTCCCATTCAGGGGCATGTGAGAGACTGCAGATCCATGTATCTTTCCCACATTGATGTTTCTCTCCCTCTCTTTCTCCCTCCCTTACTCTCTCTTTAAAAGTAAATAAATGAAATCTTTAAAAATATTTTTCTTGAATTTATGGCACTTAAGAAACCATTAATGATATGTGTGGGTGTAAATAGTGGAACCCTGGGAAGGAAGGATGCAGATGGGGAGCTAATTTGATGAAATTAATGAAGCACATGACTTATGAACTTAACTCTGATTTACAAAATTATTAACATTTGATTTGGAGACAATATAGTGGTAACCTAGATTTGTGGGTCTCATTCCAGACCTATTAAATTAGACTTGAGAAAGATGAGGCAGCTGCTCCATGGATGAAAATGTGGGAAGCTCTGACATCCTCTATCCTATATGCCACTGCAAAAATCCTCCCTACAATGTTTCCAATATTGCCATCTACAACATACACCTCTAGTGACAAGGAGCTTATGACTTCAAAAAGTAACACACTTCATTTTTTAGAAGTTCTAATTGCTAACTAAATTCAAATTGACAACCATATACCTTATTGAACACCTACTTTATTCCAGGCATTTTATATACATTATTTCTTATTCTCACAATAATTCTATCGAAATGTACTATTGACCTCATTTGTAGATTAGGGAAATGAAATTCTGAAAAGCTGAATGGCTTGCCCAAGTTCACATTATTAAGTGGCAAAACTGGGATTAAAACCTTATACTCCCTCTGGTAGACATTATCGTGTTTGATTCTTAAAAATCCATTATTTTCCTTAATTTACAAATGAGGAAACCAAAGATTGGAGATATTAAGTGATTATTCAAGGTAAAACAGATAACTTTTGACAGACTAGTAATTCAAACTCAGCTGCATTTGAACTCCCAAACCTGTGATCTTAAGCATTAGATCTTAGCCTTAGTCCTTCTCAAATGTTTGAATATAATACAGGGCCCAGCATAAGTAGCACCTGCTTGGATGTGGTTGGTAGGGCAAAAATATGGGTGTAATAATTTATAGTTTTAATTTGAACATTTCACCTATAATGTCACATGGTGCACTTGAGTGTGACATTGTTATGTTACAGATTTACATACTCATGATTTTGTAATAAAGCACTTTGTAATAAAATTAGCATTATTTGTGCTGGATCCTGTACATGGCAATACATTTAAAAAATCAAAATAGCTTAGAGAAAAGGGTAACCAAATCTAGTTACAAAAGGGATCTGTTTAACCTTCCAGGTGAGGTGCTCTGTAATGTTGGTTTCAAAAGGTAAACAAAGATGGTCCAGGAAAACACAGGAGAGGACACAGGGACACATGAGGATGTGGAAAAGTGTATAGCTAGAATACATCACAATTATAATCTTCCTGAATTTACCTTCCATCTAGCACTCTCTGGACTAATGTTCATTTTTCACATTCTTCCAACTGTCACCTTACATTTTTGTTTCTTTAGAATACTGATAACAATAATGGGTATTACTTATTGAATAGTTATTATATACCAGGCACTGCCCACAGAACTTTACATGGGATGACTCATTTAACTCTTACAAACTTCTTTGAGTTAAGAACTACTAATATGCCCATTTTACATATGAGAAAACCAAGGCACAGAAAGATTAGCTAATGTACATCATCACAGAGTCAGTTGGCAGATGAGCAAGTATTTGAAGCCAGGTAGTCTAGCTCCAGAGACCGCTTTGTAAAAGCTCTATCCTGCCTCTCTAGCTGGCATTATATTATGAAATCATTTTTTTTTGTTTATCATTTCTCACTGGAATGTAAATACCACAAGGGCACAGACTATATCTATTTTGTTCAATGTTCTATTTCCAGCCCCTAAAGTAATAGCTAGAACTTATAAGATACTAAGAAAATAATTGTTCTAGCCTTGGCTGGTGTAGCTTAGTGGATTAAGCGCGGGCCTGTGAAACAAGACATCGCGGTTCGATTCCCAGTCAGGGCACGTGCCTGGGTTGCAGGCCAGTTCAGAGGAGGAAATGCACAGGAAGCAACCATACATTGATATTTCTCTCCCTCTCTCCTTCCCTTCCCCTCTAAAGATAAATAAATAAAATCTAAAAAGAAAAGAATTGTTCTAGGTATTAAAATTACAGAGGGAATATAATCCTTCTTCCACAAATAGCTTTTATAAATAAAAACAGGTTTTAGATATCTTTTAAGTTTCTTCTCCTCCAGAATTAATATTCCTATTTTGTTCCATAATTTCTCATGTGGCATAATATTATCAGGCTTTCCCCTCTGGACAGCAGCAGATCATCAATAAAAATAAACAACACACAAAACTTACCAGAGTGCTTTAGAAATGTGTGATCTGCCTTTTCCTGTGCTCTTTGATTCTTTTAATAGAACCCAAGCTTCCCTCACAGTTGTACTGTATTGTTAGCCTTTATAGAGTCAGTAATAAAATGAAAGGCCCACAGTCTTTTAAATAATAATGTTGTGATACTAAGCTGTTCCTTGTTTTGAATTGTGCAGTAGAAATTCTACGAATGTTTCTATTTTTAAATCAATTTGAAGAACTTCATAATTACTCCAATTAAATTTCCTCTCATTATTATTGTATAGGTTGGGAATTCTTCCAACCTATAAGTAAGTTTGAATCTTGAGATTTTGATCCATCTTACTTGTTATTCATCGCAGAATTGAGTCATCAGCAAATTCTGCAGGCAAGAATATTATGTCTTCATTCATATAATGGCTCAATACATCAAAAGGAACAGAAACAAATATAGAGTTCTGTGGCAAGGCACTAGAGACCTCTCTTCTGGTTAACAAAGTTTCAACAATCAAGGTTGGTGTGGTGCACTTTGGAGTGGTGCACATTGCCGCTGGGTGCAAGTGCATGGCTGCCCGCTCTGCCAGGTCCTGCAGGTACAGGAAGCCATCCCATACATAGTGCAGGTCCGTCAGGGGGTCAGTGGCCAGGCCAGGGTCCCAAAACCTGTCCCTCATCTTATTTTTAATATTGAAAAGATATCCCAAGTAATATCTAATGGAACCTGGGTGAGAGGGAAAGAAGAGGATGTTTCTAAAGGTGCAGAAAGTAAATTAAATCTGTAAATGACAAATAAAATAGAAAAATGGCACGTTTATAAAAGTTGTTACATGTAATAAATCAAATGCCTAGCTGTGGAAAAAAAAAACACAAAGTTCCACCAATCAAGAATTTGGGTTCTGTTATTCATCACGTTATGAATATAAATCCACCTTTACATTATGATTCATATCTCTATTTTAGCATTTAATCCACAAAATAATCACCAGTCATTTTTGTCTATGTTTTCTGAAATCAAATACCTTACTTGCAATGCCTGTTGTAGAATCCTTATTTCAGAAAAATCCTTCCATCTCTCAAATGTGAAGTAATATTGTCCAGTAAGACAAGAATTCATCATATGTTCTGCTTTCAGAACTCTGAGACATTAGCTATGTAGTTCTTGCCATTGTGCCAGTTGTGAGATAACAACAGGATGGGGATTGACTGAGGGAGTGGGATGGGGATTGGGACAAGGGAGAGCAATGAGGTTAAAATTGGGACATCTGTAATTCAACAAGAAATAAAGAACAAACTGACAGTAATCAGAGGGGAGGAGGGAGAGGTATAATGGGGGATAATAGGAGAAGGGCCATCAGGAACATGTATAAATGACAGGTGGACAAAACCAAATGGGGT
>CM052552.1:5401894-5421882 GCA_028533065.1 Trachops cirrhosus | reverse complement strand
TCCCCTCCCACCTCCTCTCTGATTGCTGTCAGTTTGTTCCTTATTTCAATGTATCTGGTTATATATTACTTGCTTGTTTGCTTCTTTGATTAGGTTCCACTTATAAGTGAGATCATATGGTATTTCTCTTTCACTGAGTGGCTCATTTCACTTAGCATAATGCTCTTCAGATCCATCCATGCACTTGTGAAGGGTAGGAGCTCCTTCTTTGATTCTGCTGCATAGAATTCCATTGTGTAAATGTACCACAGTTTTTTGATCCACTCATTTCCTGATGGGCACTTAGGTTGCTTCTAGCACTTAGCTATTGTAAATTTTGCTGCTATGAACATTGGTGTGCATAGGTTCTTTTGAATTGGTGTTTCATGATCCTTGGGGTATAATCCCAACAGTGGTATTGCTAGGTCAAAAGGCAGTTCCATTTTTGGTTTTCTGAGGAAATTCCATACTGATTTCCATAGTGGCTGAACCAGTCTGCATTCCCACTAACAGTGCACTAGGGTTTCCTTTCCTTCCAAACTTTCCAACACTTGTTGTTTGTTGATTTGTTTATGATGGACATTCTCACCGGTGTGAAGTGGTAACTCACTGAGTTTTTAATTTGTATCTCTCTGATAGCTAGCATCTCTTCATATGTCTCTGAACCCCCTCTATGTCCTCCTTGGAGAAGTGTATGTTCAAGTCCTTTGCCCATTTTTAATTGGGTTGTTTGTCTTCCTGGAGTGGAGTTGTGTGAGTTCTTTATATACTTTGGAGATGAAGACCTTGTTTGATGTATCATTGGCAAATATGTTTTCCCATACAGTTGGTTCTCTTTCCATTTTAGTGCTGTTTTCTTTAGCCATGCAGAAGCTTTTTTAATTTGATAAGGTCCCATTTGTTTATTCTTTCCTTTATGTCCCTTACTCTAATGGATATATTGCTGAAAATATTGCTGCACGGAATATCTGAGATTTTCCTGCCTGTATTTCCCTCTAGGATTTTTATGGTGTCACGAATTATATTTAAGTCTTTTATCTACCTTGAATTTATTTTTGTGTATGGTGTAAGTTTGGTGCTCGAGTTTCATGTTTTTGCATGTAGCTGTCCAGTTCTCCCAACACCATTTGTTGAAGAGGCTATTTTTGCCTCATTTTTTGCTTCTGTTCCCTTTTTCAAATATTAATATAGTGTAGAGATGTCGGTTTATTTCTGGGCTCTCTGTTCTGTTCCATTGGTCTGAGTGTCTGTTCTTATGACAGTACCAGGATGTTTTGATTATAGTGGCCTTGTAATACAACTTGATATCAGGCATTGCCATCCCTCCTGCTTTGTTCTTCTTTCTCAAAATTACTGTGGCTATTTTTGGTTCCACATATGGTTCCACATGTATGGTTCCACATAAATTTTTGAAATGTTTTTTCTCTCTCTGTGAAATATGCCATTGATACTTTAATAGGAATTGTGTTGATTCTATAAATTGCTTTGGGTAGTATGGACATTTTGATGATGTTGACTGTTCCAATCCATGAGCATGGTATATGCTTCCATTATTTGTGTCTTCCTTAATTTCTTTCTTTAGGGTCATGTAGTTTTCTGAGTACAGGTGTTTCACCTCCTTGGTTAGGTTTAGTCCAAGGTACTTTGTTTTTGTTGCTACCACAAATGGGATTTGTCTTCCTGATATCTTATTCTGATTTTTCATTGTTGATATATAAGGATGCCTTTGATTTAGAATATTGACTTTGAACCCTGCTGTTTTCCCAAATTCACTTATTTGTTTGAGTAGTTTTTTGGTCGAGTCTATAAGATTTTCTACGTACACAATCATATCATCTGCAAACAGAGTTTTACTTTCTCCTTTACAAATTTGGATGCCTTTTATTTCTCTTTCTTGTCTGATCACTGTGGTTAGGACTTCCAGTACTTTGTTGAATAGAAGGGGTGAAATTGGATATCCTTGTTCCTGATTTTAGTGAGAAAGCTTTCAGTTTTTGCCCGTTGAGTATGATATTGGCTGTAGGTCTCTCATATATGGCCTTTCTTATGTTGAGGAATGCTCCCTCTACTCCTACTTTGCTTTGTGTTTTTTATCATAAATGAGTACTGTACTTTATGAAATGCTTTTTCTGCATCTATTGATATGATCATGTGATTTTTCTCTTTCCTTTTGTTTATGTGATGTATTATGTTTATTGATTTTCAAATGTTGTACCATCCTTGCATCCCTGGGATGAATCCCACTTGGTCATGGTGTATGATATTTCTAATATATTGCTGGATGCGGTTTGCCAATATTTTGTTGAGGATCTTATATTCTATGTTCATCAGCAATATTGGCCTGTTGATTTCTCTTCGTAGTGTCTTTATTTGGTTTTGGAATTAGGATGATGCTGGCTTCTTAAAAATAGTTTGGAAGTCTTCCTTCTTCTTGGATTTTTTGGAATAGTCTATGAAGGATAGGCATCAGCTCTTCCTTAAACGTTTTCTAAAATTCTCCTTTGAAACCATCTCCTCCAGGAATTTTGCATGCCGGGAGATTTTTGATTACTGCTTCATTTTTGCCAGCTGTTATTGGTCTGTTCAGGCTTTCTCTTTTTTCATTCAGTTTTGGGAGATTATATTTTTCTAGAAATTTCTCTATTTCACACAAATTTTCAAATTTCTTGACATAACTGAAGTAATGTCAAGTTACTACAAGTTCCTCTTAGTAATTTCTTATAATCCTTTGCATCTCTGTGGTATCAGTTATAATCTCTCTTCTTTCCTTTGTAATTGTATTTATTTGGGTCTTCTCTGTTTTTTCTTGATGATTCTGCTTTAAGTCTGGTTGATTTTGTCTCTGTTTTCAAAAAACCAGCTCCTGGATTTATTGACCCTTTAGATTGTTGTTTTGGTCTCTATGACATTTAATTCTGCTCTGATCTTGGTTATTCCTTTCCTTTTACTCACTCTGGGCTTTGTTTGTTGTCATTCCTGCAGTTCTTGTTGATGTAGGGTTAGGTTGTTTATTTGAAACATTTCTATCTTTTTTAGGTAGGCCTGTATTGCTATGAACTTCCCTCTCAGGACTGCCCTTGCTGTGTCCCATAAGTTTGGGACTGTTTGTGTGTTCATTTTCATTTGTTTCCAGACATTTTTTAATTTCTTCCTTGACCTCATTATTATCCTATTTATTGTTTAATAGTATGGTATTCAATCTCCATGAATGCTAGTGTTTTTGAGATTTCCTTGAGCTTGGTTTCTTATTTCAGCCCCTTGTGGTCCAAGAAAAGGCATGATATGTTTTGAATTTTCTTGAATTTGCTCAGGTTGGTTTTGTGTCTTATCATGAGGTCTATCTTTGAAAACTTGCTGAGACTGGTTTTGTGTCCTATAATGAGGTTTTGTGTCCTATCATGAGGTCTATCTTTGAAAATGTGCATGTTCAAAGAATGTGTACTTTGCTTCTTTGGGATGCAAGGTTCTATACATATCAGTTAAGTCCATTTGACCTAGGGCATTGGTCAATGCTGAAATATCCTGGTTAATATTCTGTTTGAAGGATCTATCCATTTTTGGCACTGGGGTATTAAAATCCCCTAGTATAAGTGTGCTGCTGTCTATATCTTTCTCTTTTTTTGATGTTTTGCATTCATTTATTTAATTTTTTTAAATTTTTTATTTTAGATTATTCAGTACAGTTTCTATCCTTTATTCCCATTCCAGCCCAACCACCCATTCCTCCCCTCCTCCCTCCCCTTTCCAACCCCCCTAGTTTTGTCCATGTGTCCTCTATATTTGTTCCTGTACACCCTTCCCATTCTCCCCTGAAGTTCCCCTGAAATTCCCTCCCCTCTCCCCTCTAGTCACTTTCAACCTGTCCTCTATTTCAGTGTCTTTGGCTATATTTTGCTTGTTTCTTTGTTTTGTTGTTTAGGTTCCTGTTAAAGGTGAGATCATATGGTATTTGTCTTTCAATGCCTGGCTTATTTCACTTAGCCTAATGCTTTCTTGAAGTCCTCTAAGATTTTCCTTATGTATTTGGGTGTTCTTATGTTGGGTCCATATATGTTTACAATGTTTATGTCTTCTTGTTGAAATCTTCCATTGAGTATTATGAAGTGTCCTTCAATGTCCCTTTTTATGGCTTTTGTTTTGAAGTCTATTTTGCCTGATATAAGTATTGCTACTCTCGCTTTTTTTTTCCTTTCCATTTGCTTGGAACACTTTTTTGAACACCCTTGGCAGCGTGTTCAAAGCTACAAGCAATCCACAGTTTATGGTTCTTTCCTCTGGGACTGGCTGTTGGCAGGATGTGCCAAGCTACTCAGTAAAGCTGGGTTTTATCAACACTGTGTCCAGTGGTGTGTCTGCAAACAACCCAAGAGATCACTGTTTCTACCTCTGTCTACCTGTGCCTGCTGGCTTGCTCTCAGCCTTAGACTAGTTGTAGTACTGACTGTTTCTGAGAAGGCTTCTGTTGGGATTGGTGGGATGGGGCTCCTGGACCTCCCATGGCAGACTTCAGGGAAGATAGAGTGTGTGTTCACCTGCTTCCTCACCACTAGTTTGAATATGGTCAGTATTATTTCATTGTACTCAATAGGGTGGCACCCCTAGTATGCTAATGAGTGGGACTTTCAGAGTCCTGGGTTTGGGTCTGCTGGAAACCAGGACGGTGTTCCTATGGCTCTCCTGAGAGGAGGAATTGCCAATTTGTTTCCTGGAAGAGGTATGGTATGACTGTGCCCTATAGCCAGTCTCTGACACCCCCTGAGCCTGAGTATGTTGCTCTCTCCTAAGCAGGAATTAAGATACAAGATGAGAGAAAAGGAAGAATAACACAAATAATGCAGCTAAAACCCTACAAACCCAACAAACCAAATAAAATGGGAAAAGATGCAGGGTAGAGCAAGCAGGATTCCAGAGGGAGAGTGGGGTAAGTGATATGCCACAGGGTAATATAATGCGTTCCCCCTGGGAAGGGTTTGCTTTTCCCAAGAAAAATGGCTGCTGTGGAATCCATGTATATCTCAGCACCCAAAGCCCACAGCCAATCCCCCAGTGCCTCCCACTCTAGACTCTCTTTGTGTGACTGCAGTCTATGCTGCCTTCCCTTTGCTGGGGCCCAAGGTGAGTGGTTACAAACAAAAATACCATGTGTTGGCCCCTTTAAGAGTTAAAAAATAGTGGATTTGTCTCCAGCAGGTTTCATCTTTCCCCAGCAAAGAAATCCCTTTGATCTTTCAGCACTGAATGCTGCATAGTCAGCTGATCCTGGCACTGGCACTCTGTTCTTGTGATATCCATTTGTGGACCCAGCTTCTCTCTTCTCATGGGGAAGCTCCCACATCCTTGCTGCCATCTTGGCCACCCATCCATGTGAATGGGGCCATACTTTTAATTCAGCCTGCCTTTCCTACTTGTCTCAAGGTGATTAAAGATCTATTTTTAGGTAGCCTTTGGTTTATTTCAGGTGACTGTTCCTCTCTTTATTTTTATTTCCAGTTTAGTTCTGGGAGGAGATACATTACCTACCCTCCTCTTCCACCACCATCTTGCCTCCTCCCTTGATATTTACGTTTTAATATATTTGTGTACATGTATAAATTACAATCCATGCCCTGTATCTGTATTAAAAAATAGCTGGAACTCAAAATATCAGTGACCTGGAGTTCATATTTCCATTTCTATGACAACAGCCTTTGGTTTGTGGCTAAAGCTGTTATTTGTAGAGCCTGCAATAAATCAATAGTTTCCTTTGTGTTTTCTAAAATACTCAAAAATACTAACCCAGCTTTATTTTTTCCACTGTTGGTTGATCTATCTGCTGCTGATATTTACCTGTAATCCATAGGCAAACTTCATTACTTAAGTTTTTCTCTAGGTACTTTGTTGTATATCTTAAATCTTTGTTCATTCCACCCACTCTATATTTGGCATGTACTGGTATTTACTTCATTTGTTACTTTATGTATAGTCAATCTTGTTCCTATGTACAAACTAAGAAGAAATCCATAATCTATACAATATTGTTTGAGGGCCCTAAAATGTATCCCTGACTGAATTAACTGTGATTCAATATATAGAACCACTTGTTAAGATACAAATCCTTCCTGGAAAAAAAAAAGAATTCTTTCAAAATGTTAATTCCTCAGCTTGATTTGTATTTTATCTGACTATCCATAAATAAAACATGACTGAAAAGTGAGATATACAGAATGGGTAAGTATTAACGGAAAGGATTAAGGAAGAAAAAGATCCGGGACATTCTGCTGCCTGGCAGAATTGGTTCCCATGATATCTAACAGTGTAGGTTCTGGGTACTCAGAAGACAACATAGGGTGCTAGGTGCCTGGGACAAATGAGCTAGAAAAGTACTGAAGAAAGGTATCTTTTATTCATAATTTTACATTGAACTGTCCATCCCTGCTGTCATTTGGTTCAGATATCCTCATAGCATTGGCATAGGAGTTGGTTCAATGTTGGAAATCTGGATACATTCTAGCATGTTATTGTTGCTATTTAATTTTGGGTATGACTCATAGGTGCTATTGATTAAAAATACATGCATTTAAAGAGCAAGACATTTCACCTTCAGAGGGTTATGTGTAGAGGATGATAGAACTACTGACATAGAGTCTTTGTTAGCTGATCTTATCTTATGCAAAAATTACATAGATTGTAAGGGAGAAACCAATGCACTGCATAGCATTTTTAATAAAAAAATCATCCATAATAAGATGGAGTATTTACAAATGCATCATACTGCAGTATTCAAAACTGGAATCTCTATTTGTCCAGATTTTTTTGTCCAGTTTTATGTATAAAATTCCTGATATAAGAATCTGGCCCCCTATTACCAAACACTGGGTTTCTACATAGGGCTTAAACCAGATCCAAAGGCCCTTCAAATTCTGTCCCTGTAAATGTCTAACAGGAAGGGAAAATGTAATTTGATCATCTGGGCAAGTTACTATTTTGCCTTCTTTTTAGACGTCCCTGGTCTTCTTTTTTTACGTTGCCTAGACTCTATGTGGTGATTGAACATTGTCCAAGCTGTGCAGCTATTCAAGACCAGACTCATGTTGAATTTGTACAATTGGAATGAGAAAGTGTTTGGGAACACAGCTTTCTAATTCATATGACTATGTACCAGACACCGGGAAGCTTGAGATGTGAGGCAGCCCAAAACAGCCTGTCAATTGTAGCTTTTCTTCAACTCTGAGGTAAGTCTTGAAATAAATCTTTACTCCCTGACATTTGTTATAACAAAACTAGATGTTTGCCAGATGTGGCATAGGAAAAATCAACAATCCCTTCCACTGTTGCTAGTACAAGAAATAACTAATTAGAAACAGCACTTTGAGATGACTCTCATTTTAAACTGGGTTCATTCAAGGAATACTCAAAGGTCTGTTATTTGTTTGTTAAAAACCTATAAATGAGCCTTGTTAAAAGGCAAGTCCAAACATTTTTTCCCAAATAGCTTTAAGCTCTTGCTCTTACTTTCTCTATATGTGTCATTCTTTATGATTTTTCCTTTTTTATTGAATTTATTGAGGTGACACTGGTTAACAAAATTATATAGGTTTCAGGTGTACAATTCTAAAATACACCATTTGTACACTGTACTGTATGCTCAACATCCCCAGTCAAGGCTCCTTCCAACACCACTTATTCTCCCTATATCCTCATCCACCTCTGCCCACCCACCCTTCCACAGGCCATCACCACACTTGTTCATGTCCATAAGGAGAAAAGGAAACCCTTGTTCACTATTGGTGGGAATGCAGATTGGTACAGCCACAGTGGAAAGCATTATGGAATTACTTCAAAATATTAAAAAATGGAACTTCCTTGTGACGCTGAAATTCTACTTCTAGGAATTTATCCCCAAAGTCCCTAAAACACTAATTCTAAAGAATATATGCACCCATATGCTCTTTATGACTTTTAAAAACAACTTTATTGATGTAAAATTCATATACCATACAATTCACTCTTTTCAAATGGCCAATTCAATAATTTTTGTGTACTCATGAAGTAATGCAAGTGTAAGCACAGTCTAATTTTAGAAGATTATTATCAACCTAAAAGGAATCCATTAGCAATCATTCTGCATTTTCCCCCAAAATTTCAAGCCCTAAGCAGCCACTAGTCTACTTGTTGTCTTTATAGCATCCTTATGACATTTATAATGCTAACTTTAAGAATGATGTCTCTGGGCTAATAATAACTACTATTTACTGAAAGCACTGTACATATATTATCTTTAATTCACACAGCCATCTTACAAAGCAAGTATTAGTCTCCTCAATTTACAGATAAATAAATTAAGGATCAAAATCTATGGCACATTTACACAATGGAATACTATGCAGCAGAAAGAAAAAAGAAGCTCCAACCTTCAATACAGCATGGATAGAACTGCAGAACATTATGCTAAATGAAATAAACCAGGAAGTGAAAAACAAATACCATATTATTTCACCTATAAGTGAAACCTAATCAACAAAACACACAAGCAAGCAAAATATAACCAGAGACACTGAAATAAAGAACAAACTAACAGTAACTAGAGAGGAGAGGAGAAGTGGATAACAGGAAAGAAGGGAAGGAGTTGTCAAGAAACATGTTTAAAGGACACATGGACAAAACCAAAGGTGGTAGGATCAAGGGTGGGTGGAGGTGGTGGGTGGGGTGTGGAAAAGTGGTGGCAGGAAAATGGAGACAACTGTACTTGAGCAACGATATTTTTTTAAAGAAACCAAGCTCAGATAGGCCATGATATTTTCCCAAAGTCACTTAGGTGGGAGAACTGGAATTTTAAACCAGTTCTACTTGCTTTTAGCTACCATGTTCTGTCCAGTATGCAAAAGTGAGGCGAGTTAGAGTGAACCATCTGAAATTTCCAGTATCAAATGATTTTTATCCTATAAGAATGGCAATTTCAAATGATTTTCTCTTGGAATTGACCTTAAAAGAATGATCACTGTACTGGTCCACAAAATATTTTTACTTTACTTAATTGGGATCTACAAGTGCCAATACAGCTTCTGTGTGCTGCTGAACCTCTTCCTTTCCTTCTTCCTAAAGAAAACTTAAAACACCTCATGCCCATGAAGGAATCCACCTGACTCCAAGTTTGTCTCTTAAAACAATTTTAGCTGTATTATTTTTAATGTTAAATTTCTTATAAGAGAAGGAGAAGACTGTGGAGTCATTTACAAATACAAGATTCATTATCAGTCAAACTTGAGTACAGTAGGAGCCCAGAGTCTATCTCAAAGCTTCACCTTGTTCCTTATCAGCAGTGAGGAACTGGGTTGGGAGAAAGCTCAGGAATATGGAACTGTTCAAGGAAGAAATAAAAATGGAGACAACTGTATTAAACAACAATAAAAAATAAAGAAGGAAGGAAAAAAGAAAAAAGAATGTCTGTTTTTCGCATTATTTTGTAATGGTTACATCTCAGCAATGACATCCAAATGTTATGAAGACTTCAAGACATAAATGACTCTATAGACATAGGATAAAAAGTAGAATCATTATTAATATAGAGCTATGAGCTTCTATTTTGACTTATCAAGGAACCACACACTGATAATTGTAAGCAATACCTAAAGGAAAAAATTGCTGGTAGTGGTATGTTTTATATCTGGAAGAGATGTTGACCTTATTCTCACTGACTTTAAACACACACAAAATGATAATGGTATATTTTGGTACAGGGGCTGGGGTTTTTTTGGGGGGTTGCTCTCTTTTTGCTCTTTTCTGTAGAACAGGATTATTATAAACTTACTTCTTTTAGAGGACTGCTTATTGTGGTTTAGTTATATTTAGCTCTTTATCCTTCTTAAGAATACCTGATAGATAATCCTTATGTGAAAGAATCACATCATTAAAAATAAATAACTGCCAAACAAGTCATATTCTTGTCTAATTGCTAACAAATTACTCTGCATGCATTAGCAAATACTATAAACAAGAAACCCAGCAAACTATTTTATTCCTTTATATTAATTTTGGCAGCAAATAGTTAGTCTAACTTCAATTAGGTGTTATGTTATCTTGTCAATATTGCCAGATGATAGAAAGTAAAAAAGAAAAGTTTAAATGCAGGAAAGTTCTAAATTACCTCATAGGTCTCTGTTCTTTTTCATCTTCCTCTTAAATCTCTATCATTTCAAGGAAAGTAAATAGAAGGTTGTATTATGATAAATTAGCATTGGCAGATCCATAGCTGGGCATACTAAGACAGTTATTGTAGGCCAAAGTTCTTGTGAATTAGTTACATCTTTTGTCCAAGTCACCTGTGTCTATTACCACTGATGATAATCTTCCTTCTTAATAGGTTTATCAAATAAGATGTCTCTAGGGACTTTCTCAAGAGAGGTACTGCTTTTCTGTTGATTTAGAGATCTACTTACTTGAACTACAACTGCATCCAAGCTACACAAACTCTTCTTCTGTGTATATTTTGGTTAAGACTTGATATCATTGTAACGACTTCTGTTTAGGTATAAATCTGAACAAAGGTGCCACCAGCAAACTGTTGTCATAATTATTCCCAATCCCTGTCATTCATTGTGCCTAATTTATGAACAAATTCTTCAGTGAGTTCCTTTTAAAGTCAACACATATTTTTAATTTCCTTTTAATTATGCCCCTTAAAAGTATGTTCTTCCTAGTGTCTGCTTAGAAGGAAATGACACTTCTGTTAGGCTTCCACAAGTACGAGAATTTGCAGTCACTGAAGAAATCCTCTGCTTTTTTTAAAGTTGAAAATAAATTTTAATATATCATAGTATAATTCACTTTGTAACATAATGTACAATTCTCATTTGTTTCCTTTTTCTTTTTTCCTTTTTTATTTATTTTTATTTTAATTATTGTCCAAGTACAGTTTTCTGTCTTTTATTCCCATCCCAGCCCACCCCCAAGCCCTCCCTACCTCCCTCCCATTTCCAACGCCTCCCCCCAGTTTTTGTGTATGTGTCTTTTATACTTGTTCCTGTAAACCCTTCCCCTTTTCCCCTGAAATTCCCACCTCTCTCCCCTCTGGTCACTGTCAGACTGTTCTCTATTTCAGTGTCTTTGGTTATATTTAGCTTGTTTGTTTATTTTGTTGTTTAGGTTCCTGTTAAAGGTAAGATCATATGGTATTAGTCTTTCGCTGCCTGGCTTATTTCACTTAGCATAATGCTTTCCAGTTCCATCCATGCTGTCACAAAGGGTAGGAGCTCCTTCTTTCTTTCTGCTGCATAGAATTCTATTATGTAAATATACCATAGGTTTTTGATCCATTCATTTACTGATGGGTGCCCATCAGAAATCCTCTGCTTTATTCTAGTTTCTCTGCCTCTAATTCAGACAGTTATGGATAAATATTAAATTATTTTTCCAAAAGATATAAATTTTCTGGGAACTCTTCTGCTAACATTATACAGAGGGATTCTTTCCTTCTGGAGATTGAACTAGCAGATCATAATTTATTCAGTACAATTAGCATCTTAAAATTTTGTCATTCAGACTGCAATTAGCTTAAAAATATCTCATCATTATATTATACAGAAGTCCTGACTTCTGGCTGAACTGTCTCTTTATCCAGTTATAATCTATGAGGTCTGTCCTGAAAGAGATCAGCCATTATTAATGTAATGAGAATGGTGTGCATGATGTTGATGAAATCTGCCAACCAAGGAGAGTGGATTGGAATGTACATACATGAACAATGACAACCTCACTCTACTAGTTAGTGAGGATAGTAGAAGCCATTGAGTGAGCATCTGTATTGTGTGGCCATCACATGCAAAATGACTGAGCAAGTACAGCAACAAACTTGCATCAAATTTTGCATTAAGCTTGAACATTCTTCCATGGAAACTATTCAGATAAATCAGAAGGGCAAAGCTATGGGCAACTGGTTATGGACAGCTTCACCATGACAACTTGACTGCTCATGCATCATGTCTGATGCAGAGTTTTTTGACAAAACATCAAATCACCCAGGTGACTCAGCTACCCTATAGCCCATATTTGGTGCCCTGCATCTTCTGGCTTTTCCCAAAATCTAAAATCGCCTTTGAAAGGGAAGAGATTTCAGACCATTGATGAGATTCAGGAAAATATGTTGGGACAGCTGATGGTGATTAGAACTGTGTGAGGTCCCAAGGTGCCTACTTTGAAGAGGATTGAGGCATCATTGTCTTATTTACAATATTTCTTATATCTTCTGTCTTCTTTTATAAATGTCTTTATTTTTCATATTTTATGGCTGGATACCTTCTGGACAGATCTTGTATGTCTAGGGAGTGACATTTTAGGATCAACATTTTGCACATAGAATAAACCTGCTCTTCTAATCAAAGCCCATTATTTCCTTGAGAAACACTGATATGTAAATTATTTTTTACTGACAACTTGAGTCAGGGTTGTATATACCACAGCAACTAGATAACCTCCATGTTGGATACCTTCCAACCCAGTTCTTAATATAATATTTCTAAACCTCTCAGAATTTCATTTTGTTTCTGTCACTAACACTTATATGCAGTTACAAATGAGATGAAAGTTAGTATACTGTGTGAATAATGATAACTATCACTTTGAAAGCAATATTGTGGTCAGTTAGCTACTTACTTTTTACCCTTTTAAAAAATCTCTTCCAAAGACATTTCTGAATATGCTCTGAACATCCCAATGAGGCTAAATGTTTGTGTATCAAAATCGTTCAAATGTTATAGTGAGGAAGATAAATTTTATATCTTCAGTAAAGTTATAGCTACTAGAAAAGTAGTTTTATGCTTACTTATCACCTCCAATAGAATGAAACAAATGGCTTCTTTTCATTTGTAAGAGATTTTATTTATTTATTTTTAGAAATAAGGGAAGGGAGGGAGAAAGAAAGGGAGAGAAACATCAGTGTGTGGTTGCCTTTCATGATCTCCCCACCAAGGACCTGGTCCACAACCCAGTCACATGCCCTGACTGGGAATAGATCTGGTGACCCTTTGGTTCACAGGCTGGCACTCAATCCACTGAGCCACAACAGCCTTTTAAATTTATTTTCTTAAAGATTGTATTTATTTATTTTTAGAGAGAGGGAAATGGAGGAAGAAAGAGAGGGAGAGAAACATAGAAGTATGAGAAATACATCAACTGGTTGCCTTTTGCATTCCACCAACTGGGCACCTGGCCTGCAACCATGTGCCCTGGCTGGGAATCCAAGCTATGACCTATGTGTTCACAGGCCAGCACTCGATGCTCTGAGTAGTCACACCAGCCAGGGCTCACTTTTAAGCAATGAAAACTATACGAATTGCAAAGATACACTGAGATCTGGGACTGAGATCAGGGGAAGGTAGACTATCTGTAAGAAAGAGTTTGCAAATCAAACGGAAGTTGGCAGTCATTGAAGACAGTCATTTTTAGTTACCATGTGTTTTATGACATCCTGTATAAATTGGAAAAATAACCTAACTTGTATGTGTTTGCATGAATACAGTGAAAGATGATGAAGAAAAATCCTGAGGTGGTTAACATTGGTAACCTTCATGAAAAGAGACAGGAAGTGGGAGTAGAAAGAGATTTTTTAAAATATATTTTTAGAGCAGTTTTGGGTTTATAACAAAAAGAGGAAGCTACAGAGATTTGCGATATAACCTCTGCCCCCACACCTATACAGACACTTTCATTATCAATATTGTTCTACAGAATGCTACATTTCTTGCCATGGATGAATTTAAATTGACACACCAAAATCACCCAAAACCTATAGTTATCCTTAGTGTTCACTTTTAGTGTAATACATTCCATGAATTTGGACAAATGGATAATGATATGTATCCATCATTATAGTATCATACAAAGTAGATTCACTGCATTGCCCTTAAAATCCTTTGTGCTCCACCTATTCATCTTCCTGCCACCAAAAACTACTGATATCTTTATTGTCTCCATAGTTTTGCCTTTTCCAGAATGGCATGCAGTTGAAATCATGTAGTTGTAACCTTCTCAGATCAGTTACTTTCACTTAGCAACATCAATTTGTTGTTTTATGGCCTGATAGCTCATGTCTTGTTTTTTCCTTTCCCCCCAATTTTATTAAGATACAATTGATAGCCATGGCTGGTGTGGCTCAGTGGATTTAGCACTGGCCTGTGAACTAAAAGATCATTGGTTCCATTCCCAATCAGAATACATGCCTGGGTTGCGGGCAAAGCCCCTAGTAGGGGGTGTGCAAGTGGACACCACACATTGATGTTTTTCTCCCTCTCTTTCTCCCTCCCTCCCCCTCTATCTAAAAAAATAAATTATTTTAAAAAGATACAATTGACATATAACATTGTATTAATTTCAGATGCACAACATAATCACTTGATTTATGTATGTATTGCAAAATGATTACTACAATAAATTGTGTTTAACATATATTAACTCATATAAAGTTACAAATATATTTTTTGTGATGAGAATTTTTAAGATCTACTCTCCAACAACTTTCACATATACAATACAGTACTGTTAACTATTTCTTCATTTGTTTTTAGCACTGAAAAATATTATATCTTTTGGATGTAGCACAGCTCATTTACCCATTCACCAGTTAAGGGACATCTTGAATGCTTCCAAGTTTTAACAGTTTTGAATAAAGATACCGTAGCGTTTTTATGCGGGTTTTTGTATGGACATAAGTTTTTAACTTCTTTTGGTAAATTTCAAAGTTGTGCAACTGCTGAATTACATGGTAAGAGTGTGTTTAGTTTTTTAAGAAACTATCAAGTGATCAGAAGATGGCACCAAGGTAGGTGGGAGCGAAGCCCACTTCCCCCTGAACACAGGTGGAACACCTAGACTATCTTTTGAGGAACAGAGTGAACAATCAATGGAATTCCAGTTTATATGAAGTTTGGAGGCCAAATTGTAGAGGACATTGAAAAACAAATGCTAAGGAGATTGCATTCAGAAAATAAGTTCCCTGGGATCACAGTGGAGACCAAGGCTGCTATGGCTCCCAGCCTGGCGCTTGCCACAGGATCCTTGGAAAAGAGCCAAATCAACAGCTCACTCCCCTGCCAAACAGGGAGGACAGAGCAGCACCAAGATTGACCTCAATGCTTGAAGTCACTGGGGGGGAATAAAGACGAAGTGGGAGACACACAGAGGCTCTGTTCACCCACTGGAACTGTGGATGCTAGCTGGGTCATTACCAGAGAAATTGGAGAGCTGGGTGACACACGGAGAAGGGAGAAGAGTTGGGTTGTAACAGAGTCTGACCCAAATAGTCTCCAGTCTAGTTGGAAAGTTGGGTTATGTGGAAAGTCGGGCCTTTGTTAAGAATGCTGGGCTTAAACAAGAATATTTTATTTTAAAAAAGAAGGCCCTCAGTTGCTGTTTAAAGAACTCTCTCACAGCGGCCAACCCCCCACCACCATGACCACCACCGCACCACCTTCATCACCACTTTGGCCCTGCCCCTAACATCACAGCCACCCCACCACACATCCTGCAAAGCAGCTGACTTGCTAAGAGGAAGTAGGAGGCTCCCCGCATGGACCTGCAGAGGAGGCAACAGGGCTTCAGGAGTTAGCAAGTCCCCAGAAAAACTTAACTCAGTGGGGGAGCTGACTTACCTGGAACAGACTTTGAGAGTGCCTAGCACCTACAACAACAAAGAGGGAGAAGGTGTGGTAAGAGTTGCCCGTAATTAGTGTACCTCAAGGATGACACAACTGGTGGATTAAAAGCACTGGCCTGGCACAGATGGACAGTGAAGACCCAGAAGCACATGGAGGACCTGGGCTGGAGGCTGGGCAACTGTGAAGATTGCGGCACAGATCTGGTCCCCAATATCACAAAATCATAGGAAGGGAGAAAAATGAAGCCCAACACCCCTCACCCCCAGGATGACCAGAATTCACTTAGTGGGATTAAGGTCAGCAGGGCACTTTTTTTTCCTTGCCCAAGTAAGATAATAAGACCTGGAGCTGCGAAAGTTCCAGAAACAGACCCAAAGAAGGATCACAAAGCTAATCCCAACAACTGAAAAACTGAGACAAATTTCACTTTGTTATTCTAGAGAAAATGCATGTTATTGTTTATTTGTATTATTAGTTTTTCATTATTTTCACTTCTTTTGTTTAATTAGATTTTTCCCTCGTCTTTCTGTTCAGTTTTCTTTGTTTTTTAAATGCATTGTTTGGTTTTCCTAGTTCTCTCTTTCATATTATAATTTAATTTTCCTTCTTCTACTTCACTTGTGTTCTAATACCACACTACTTTTGGTCATGTACTTCTTATTCTTGTTATTCAAATCATATAGTTCTTGTCATATTATTGTTCCAGTATTGTTGTAAAATAATTGTTGTTCCATATAATTGTAGATATAGCACAGTATGCCTCCCTGATCTTAGCCCATTTCACTATCTTCCAGAGCTTTATTATTGTTGTCATTAACTCTATTATCTCACACACTATGCCTACTTTCTATCCTTTACTTTCACTATATCTCATAATCTAACCTTCAACAAGCACTCTGTTTTCTAGATTCAGCTCACAAACCTTTCCCCCTCTAACAAGAGTCTTTTCTCTTTTCCACATTTTATAAAAAGTGGTTAGTTGGGTTAAAAAAATCATGGTTAATGCTATACTTGCCCAAAGGATCCCCTATTTCTTCTCTATGTGTTGGTTCTTTAAATCTGATAGAATACTCTCCCACTGTCTTAATTTAATTTGCCTCCCCCTGCAACTGGTCATGTATAAGAGTATGTGGTAGAAGTGAGCACCAATATACCTGCTGAAAGAGAGAGCCCACCAACAAAGGAATCACCAAGAGATAATAAAAGAAGATGGTGGAGGAGTGAGTGGAAGCCACACTAACCTCCTCCCAGGATCAATCCGGAAATACAAATAAACTGTGGAGAAATTACTCAGAACAAACAACAGAATAGTGAGAGAGAAGCTTTATAACCTCAGACAGAGAGAAGAACCAGGGTCGACACAACCTGTCTGCACCTGCATAACAGCATACAAAACTCAAGAGGAAGACTGACCCTCAGGCAACAAGTTGGAGGAAACGACCAACCAATGAATGACCCAACAACAATCAAAACCCAAAAACATACAGAGAGCCAATATAAACTGCATCCCAAAAGCACCAAGTTCTGGAGATCAAAGAGAATGTGCCACTGAATCTCACAGTTTCCTACCACAGAAATTCACACCACAAAACTAGTGAGTCAAAACAGATCAATTTAAGAAGCACAGGCTAACAAGTAGAGTGTTACAAACAATAGGAAGACAAAACACAAACTCCAAATGAAAGGAAAGAAAGAAGCCTCAGAAAGAGTGATAAATGAAATAAAGGAAAGTCAACTACCAGATATTGAATTCAAAGCAATGGTTATAGGGAAGCTCAATGAGCTCACTGAGAATTACCAAAAACCACAGAAAAACTGTGATGAACTCACTGCAAACTATACCAACACAAAAAAGGAAATAGAGACTATCAACAGGAGCCAACAGGAAATGAAAAATGCAATTTCTGAATGGAAGAGCACAGTAGAAGGAATCAAAAGCAGGATAGATGAACCAGATGATCAAATCAGTGAGCTTGTGGAGAAGGTAGAAAAAAACTCTCAGAAAGAGCAAGAAAAGGAAAAAAATACTCTGAAAGAATGAAGAGGTGTTAAGGGAACTGCAAGACAACATGAAGGGTAATAATATCCACATAATATGGATATCAGAGGGAGAAGGAAAAGAGCAAGGGATAAAAAACCTGATAGAAAAAGTAATAATGGAAAGTTTCCCTAATGTGATGAAATAAAAAGTCACACAAATCCAGGATGCACAGAGGGTCCCAATCAAGAGGAACCTAAAGAGGCCCACTTCGAGACACATCATAATTAAAATGGCAAAATTCCAAGACAAAGAGAGAATCTTAAAGGCAGCAAGCGAAAAACAGGAAGTAACACAAAAGGGAGCCCAGAAAAGACCAGTAGATGACTTCAAAATGGAAATACTCCAAGCCAAAAAGAAATGGCAAGAAACATTCCAAATAATGAAAAGCAAAGGCCTGCAACCAAGAATACTCTAGCCAGCTAGGCTCTTAATTAAAATGGAAGGTGAAATAATGATTTTTCCAGACAAAAAGCTCAAAGAATACACTTCCACCAAACTAGCACTGCAAGACATGCTAAAGGGACTACTTTAAGAAAAGGAATAAAAAGAGTGAAAGAGAGAGGAACAGAGAACGACAGAAGTAAAATGGCAATGAATAGGTATTCATCAATAATAACTTTAAATGCAAATGGATTAAATGCTCCAATCAAAAGACATAGAATAGCTAAATGGATAAGAAAGCTTGACCCACACATATGCTGCCTACAAGAGACCCACCACAAAACAAAAGAACTACACAGACTGAAAGTGAAGAGTTGGAAAAAAATATTCCAAACAAATTGACAGGGGAAAAAAGACAAGGTAGAAATACTCATATCAGCCAAAATAGACTTCAAAAAAGTGCCATAACAAGAGATCCAGAAGGTGTCTTCATAACACTCAAAGGAAGAACCCATCAAGAAGACATAAATGTTGTAAATATGTATGCAGCCAACATAGGAGCACCCAAATACATAAAGAAAATCTTGGTGCACTTCAAGAAAGATATATACTATTGGATTTTAACACCTCACTGTCAAAACTGGAGAGATCTTCCAAACAAAATATCAACAAAGATATTGCAGCATTGAACAATGTCCTGGATCAAATGGACTTAACTGATTATATATATATATATAAAAGACCTTACATCCCAAAGAAGCAAAGTACACATTCATTTCAAATGCACATGGAGCATTTTCAAAGACAGGCCACATGATAGGACACAAAACAAGCCTCAACAAATTCAAGAAAAGTGAAATATCAAGCATTTTCTCTGACCACAAGAGAGTAAGACTGGAAAGCAACCTCAAGGACAAAACACAAAAACTCTCAGACTCATAGAGACCAAATAGCATGGTATTAAACAATGAATGGGTCAAGAATGAGATCAAGGAAGAAATCAAAAAATTCTGGAAACAAATGAAAATGAACTCACAACAATCCAAAACTTCTGGGACACAGCAAAGGTAGTCTTGAGAGGGAAGTTCATAGTGATAAAGGTCTACCTAATAAAGATAGAAACATTTTAAATAAACAACGTAACCTGACACCTACAAGAACTGGAGGAACAACAACAAACAAAGCGCTGAGCAAGTAGAAGAAAGGAAACAGTGAAGATTAGAGCAGAATTTAATGACAGAGAGACTAAAAGCAAGATTCTAAGGTTCAATAAATCTAGGAGCTTGTTCTTTGAAAAGATAAACAAAATTGACAAGTCTTTAAGCAGACTCATCAAGAAAAATAGAATTATCCTAATCCCAAAATCAGATAAGAAACAACAAAGAATGAAAATTACAAGCCAATATCGTTGATGAACATAAGTGCTGAAATCATCAACAAAATATTGGCAAACCACATCCAGCAATACATTAAAAAGATCACACATCATGATCAAGTTGGATTCATCCCAGGGATGCAAGGATGGTACAACATTCACAAATCCATAAACATAATACATCACATAAAATAAGGAAAGAAAAAAAATACATGATCATATCAATAGATGTGGAGAAAGCATTTGATAAGTTACAGCACCCATTTATGATAAAAACACTCATAAAAGTGGGAATGCAGGGAGCATTATTCAGCATGAAAATAGCCACATATGAGAAATCTACAGTCAACATCATACTTAACGGGCAAAAACTAAAAGCTCTCCCACTAAAATGAGGAACAAGACAAGGATTCCCACTTCACCACTCCTATTCAACATAGTGTTGGAAGCCCTAACCACAGTGGTCAGAAAAGAAAGAAAAATAAAAAGCATCCACATTGGAAAGGAGGAAGTAACACTGTCTCTGTTTGCAGATTATATAATAGTGTATATGGAAAATCTTATAGACTCCACCAAAAAAATTACT
>CM052552.1:5390249-5401794 GCA_028533065.1 Trachops cirrhosus | reverse complement strand
AAATAAATGGAAGCATGTACCTTGTTCCTGTATTGGAAGAATTAACATCAAAATGTCCTTACTACCCAAAGCAGTTTATAGACTCAACACAATCCTTATTAAAGTACCAATGACATATGTCACAGATATAGAAGAAACAATTCAAAAATTCATGTGGAACTATAAATGACCTCAAATAGCCACAACAATTTTGAGAAAGAAGAGCAAAATAGGAAGGATCACAATGCCTGATATTAAGCTGTATTACAAGGGCACTGTAATCAAAACAGCCTGGAATTGGCATAAGAATGGACACAGACAAATGGAACAGAATAGAGAGACCAGAAATAAATCCAAGTATCTATGGTCACTTAATATTTGAGAGAGAGGGCATAAGCATAAAATGAAGTAAAAATAGCCTTTTCAACAAATAATGTTGGGAGATCTGGACAGCTACATGCAAAAAAGTCAAACTCGATCACCAACTTACACCATACACAAAAATAAATTCAAGGTGGATAAAAGACTTAAATATAAGTCATGACACCATAAAAGTCCTAGAGGGAACCTAGGCGGGAAAATCTTAGATATTGCATGCAGCAATATTTTCACCAATATGTGTCTAAGAGCAAGGGACATAAAGGAAAGAAAAAACACATAAGACCTTGTCCTGTAAAAAGTTTCTACAAAGCTACATGAAACAGCATTAAAATGAAAAGAAAACCAACTGTAAGGGAAAATATATTTGCCAATGATAAATTGGACAATGGTTTGATCTCCAAAATGTATAAAGAACTCACACGACTCCACTCCAGGAAGACAAACACCCCAATTAAAAAATGGGCTAAAGACCTGAAGAGACACTTCTCCATGAAGGGCTTAAAGAGGGCCCAGAGACATATGAAAAGATGTTCAGCATCACTAACCATCAGAAAGATGTAAATTAAAACCACAATGAGATGTCAATTCACACCAGTGAGAATGGTCACCGTAAACAAATCAAGAAACAACAAGTGATAGAGATGTGAAGAAAAGGGAACTCTAGTGCACTGTTGGTGGGAATGCAGACTGGTGCAGCCACAGTGGAAAACAGTATGGAATTTCCTCAAGAAACTAAAAATGGAACTGCGTTTTGACCCAGAATTTCCACTTCTGAGATTATATACTAAGAATCCTGAAACACCAATCCAAAATAATCCATCCACCCCAATATTCATAGCAGCACAATTTACAATAGCTGAGTGCTGAAAACAATCTAAGTGCCCATCAGTAAATTAATGGATCAAAAAACTGTGGTACATTTACACAATATAACACTCTGCAGCAGAAAGAAAAAAGGAGCTCCTACATTTCACAACAGCAAGGATGGAACTGGAGAGCATTATGCTAAGTGAAATAAGTCAGGTGGTAAAGACAAATACCTTATGATCTCACCTATCAGTAGAACCTAATCAACAAAACAAACAAACAAGGAAAATATAACCAGAGACATTGAAATTAAGAACAAACTGACAGTAACCAGTGGGGAGGTGTGAGGGCATGATGGGGGAGGGGAAGCAGGAAGGGTTTTCAGGAACATCTATAAAGGACACATGGACTAAACCAAGGGGTCTGGAATCAGGCATGGGAGGTAGGGATGGCTGGAGTGGTGGGGGAAAATGGAGGCAACTGTACTTGAACAACCATAAAGAAAAAAGAAAAAAAGAAACTGTCAGACAGTCTTCCAAAATGGCTGTACCATTTTGTATTCCCACCAGCAGTGAATTAGAATTTTTATAGTTCCACTTTCTCTCCAGCATTTGGTGGTGTCAGTGTTTTTTATTTTGGTTGTTCTAATATGTTTCTAGTGTTGTGTTTTTATTGTTTTATTTTGCATTATTTGATGACATATGATGTGGATAATCTTTTCATATATTTATTTTTACCTCTATATCTTTTTTTAATGTTTTTCTCTTTATTATTTTTTATTGTTCTTCAGGTACAGTTGTCTCCATTTACCTCCCACCACTCCCCCGCTGCCCCACCTATCAGGGATCATTTCTATAGTTTGTTACCTCTATATCTTCTTTGGTGAGGTGCTTTTAAAAGTCTTTGGCCCATTTTTATTTGGGATTTTGTTTTCTTATTATTGTATTTTAATAGTCCTTTTTATATTTTGAATTACAATCCTTTATCATAGGTATCTTTTGCAAATATTTTCTCTTGATCTGTGGTTTGTCTTTCAATTCTCTTGATATTGTCTTTCACATAGCAGAAATTTTAATTTTAATAAATTCCTGCGTATCAAGTATTTTTTTCAAACATGTCTTTGATGTTGTATCCCGAAAGATATCACCATGCCCAAAATATTTCTCTTTTGTTACCATATATTCTAGGAGTTTTATTTCTTTGCATTTTGTATTATGGTCAATCATCTATTTTGAGTTAATTTCTGTGCAGTGTGTAAGATCTGTATTTAGTTTCATTTTATTTTTGTATGTGGTTGTTCATGTTTAAGTTTTTTGTTTATCTCCTTGTTTCTTTTATTATAACACACATTTATTACCATTAAAATTTAAAAAATCAAAATGTATGTTTAGTGAACTTATTTTTAACAAAATAAGTGGCTAAATCTTTGCCCCTAACAATGCAATAAGTGGTAGATTTTCCATTAAGCTCTATTTGGATTAACAAGCATGAGCCATTGTAGGTAGTGTAGCAACCCAAAAATTGCAGATGTGGTTTCAAGATTGTTTCCATACTTTATGTCTCATTATAATTGAGAAGCCCCAAACCACAAAAGTGATTGCCCACACCTCTGAAACAGGTGAAAATATGCTTCGTCTACTACAAGATCATATGAGTACACTACTAAGATTAAATGGGAAGATGCACTGGCTGGTGTGGCTCAGTCCATTGAGTACAGGACTTAAACTAAAGGGTCGCCAGTTGGATTGCCAGTCAGGGCACATGCCTGGGATGCAGGTCAGGTCCCCAGTAGGGGGCATGGGAGAAGCAACCACACACTGGTGTTTCTCTCCTCTTTCTCCCTCCCTTCCTCTCTTCAAAAAAATAAGTAAAATCTTTTTTTAAAAAAAATTAAATGGAGATGTATTCCTTTAGTTTATTTTCTTTTACTAAAGAAAGAAGAATTTTAGGAAAATAAAACAAAATATATGGATACGAATCCTTTCCCGTGGTAATTTTTATACTCTGCATGATAACACATGAAGTGTTAAACTTCATCTTAGAAAGAATCAATGTGGTAGCACAATTCATTCCAAATCATTCAGCCTACAGAAAGAATTTTATGTGGTTGGTTGTAGTAAGCATTATATATTACTTCCAAAAATCACATGGGTTTCTGTTTAATTTGTATTATTTTTTTTTATTTCCTTTGTAAATGCTTGCCATTTTCCCTCCATCTGAAATGTATTGAGCATCCAGTCATTTCTCATCATAAACCATATCTTGCTTTTAACTGAAAATGTATAACAAAATATGCGCCATTTATTAAATCTCAAATATGAGCCAATTATTAGACTTTTCACATGGTATATCATTTACTTCTCACAACAAACCTGTAACACAGCTATTATTTCCTACATTTAGTAGATGAAAAACTGAAGCTGAAAGAAAGTAACTTGCCCAAAATTATATATTTACTGAAAGGTTGAGCCAGAATTTGATCCTTAATCTTTCAGATGCTGAAGCAAAGTCTATGCTCTTTTTACTGTATTATATTTCTTCCTTAAGAAAATCATGACATCTTAGATTTACAGTATGACTTTACCCACATATTCCAAAGTTATTTCTGATTTGGGCCTTACCATAAGAAACTCTTCATCAACATAACTTGCTTACCAAAAGGCCCATGCATTATCAGCTTGTATCCATCTATTTGTATCCATCTACTTCCACATCTCTCAAGAGCCTTACCAAATTCCTGGCCTCTTTTGCCTTTTTCCAGAAGCTCTTTTCTCTGCATGCTCAAATGCTTTTGGATTCTCCTAATTATTTCATTCTTCTTTTTTAGAAGATCTTGATTCAACTTTTATGGGACAATCCTTCTGCCTACTGAAAAGCTTCAGTTGTGTAAGGCCTCTTCTTTTCAGAATCTTTTGTTGATGAAAATCCTTTATTTTTAATTCCATGAGTCTGGCTTTGAGTATCTTAATTTTCTTTACTCTTTTGGCTCCACCCTCTGTGGGAAAAAATTTAGTTCCTTTTGTGGAGTTCTAGGAAAAAATTCTTTTCTCTTTTCCCTTCTCATTATTCTCTTATTACTAGTTTTGTTTCCATTCTCCCTCTCACACTATAATATCAGGTATCCTTTATATAGTGATTTCTTTATTCTGTCTAAAGTCTATTCAGGATTTTTGGAAATCTGGAATGTCAAAAGGTATTGTTTAAGCTTACTTTCTCCATTATCATGGAGGATAAAGTACATTTTACATTTTTAATTTAAAAAATATTTGTTTAATTACAGCTGACATACAGTATTATATTTGTTTCAAGCGTACAACATAGTAATTACATATTTATATAACTTATGAAATAATCATCCCAATAAGTCTAGTACCCATATAGCACCATACAAAGCTATTATAATATCATTCACTATGTTTCCTATGCTGTACTTCACATTCCCATGACTATTTTTATAACTGCCAATTTTTACTTCTTAATTCCTTTAATTTTTTGCCCATCCACCCAATCCTTCTCCCATGTGGTGGCAATCAATATGTTCTCTGCATCTATAACTTTGTTTCTGTTTTATTTATTCATTTACTTTATTTTTTAGATTCCACATATAGGTGAAATTATATGGTGTTTGTCTTTCTTTGTCTGGCTTATTTCACTTAGCATAATAGCCTCTACATCCATCCATGTTTCTGCAAATGGTAAAACTTCATTCTTTTTATGGCTGAGTAATTTTCTATTGTGTATATGTGCCACATCTTCTTTGCATAAAGTACATGTAGTACTCATATATATGATTTTTGTCTCTGGCAAGAAAGGCAAATGCAACAAACTTCCTGCAGTTCAATAAAACAAGTCCATTCAAAGGGTTTCACCCTCATTTGGATATAGTTAGATTCATAAGTGCAGCAATAGTCTTTTGTAAGTTCCCTTTATAGTGTCTCAGTGAAGCGGTAGTTGTGCTGGCTTCTGCCCTCTCTAGGCTTTGAGGATTCTTTTTTTTTTCTCATTTATTTTCCTGTAGTATACCAAATACCACTATTACCAGTTGCTGGTGCAATATTAGTAAATTTTTACTTACCATCATGTGTATCTTGAAGCAGCTGGAGAATTATAACCTACCCACAGAAATAAAGAAAAAATCCTAGAAAAAATTTAGGTCATGAGTTTCTTAGTTGTGACTTGCAGCCTTTGTTGTAAGGCTAAGGTCTACTTATTCACCTTCAGACAACTGACTGTTGTTTAAGGAAATTGAATATAATATACAACAGTCAAATGTAATCTCTGAGGTCATGTTTCTAAAACTTCTAATAGAATAATACAACCTTCTATAGAAAAAAAGATACATTTTAAAATGAAAAATTGTTATGGTCGACTTTCTCCTTTTCTGAGTACAAGCAACAAATGCAAAATTTGCTGAAAAGCAGGATATAATATGATTTTTAAATGAGTGATGCAATTTTAAGCATCTTAATTTTGTTTTATCTAAACATTAGGGACTGTATCTTCACCTCTGAGGACAAAACTTTTAGGGGTTAATATTGGAATACAGGTGATATCCATTGAAATAGAAAAGAAGCCAGTTTAACTGTGTATGTAGACAGATTGTCCCACTATAACATATTTTGGGAAAGTGCCTTGCCAAAAGAAAGGTATTAATTAAGGCATAGAAATGTAGTGTGAAACTAAGTTGTCTAGCTCTTAATTAAGAGCAAGCCACTCAGAAGCAGTTGGCTCACTTTCAAGCTTTTGATCTGTATTTAAAATAGCACAGTCCAAAAATTTACATGCCAACAATTTGGACAACCTAGGCACAAATGGATAAATTCCTAGAAATATAAAATCTCCCAAAACTGAATCAGGACGATTCAGATAACTGAATGGAGCTATTACAACTAATGAGTTCAAAGTAGTAATAAAAAAACTCCCAGCAAACAAAAGTACTGTAGCAAATGGCTTCACAGGTGCAATTTACCAAACATACAAAGAACTATCAATTCCAAGATCGCTGCAGAATAAGTAGAAGCTACACTCACCTGCTCCCTAGCCCAAACCAGATTTACAGCTAAATTATAGAGCAATCAACCTGGATAACCAACTGAAGGCTAGCTGAACTGCAATATGATAACCAAGGATTTACAAAAGAAGCCACTTAGGGACTGCTAGGAAACAAAGAGATGCATAAAAGTCTGGACCCCACATCCATGTGCAGTGGCTGAGAAGCCAGAGGGATATCTCAGCTGCAAAACTCCTTGCCAAGGAGCATGGGATCTCAATCGTATGCAAGGATTCGCAACCCAAAGCAACAGAGGTGGGAAGAGGAGCCCTCATAGCATCTGATGGTGAAAATCAGTTTGGATTCAGTCCACCTAGAGACCCAGATTACCACCTTGCCAAGGTTGAGCATTCCTATTGTTACAGCACCAGCCAATGGAGTGCACTGCCCAGTTTCATAACTAGTGGCAACACCACCTTGTCATACTTTTGGTCCAGCAGAGGGGACTTCTGGCTGTACCCAGCAGAAAACTTTGGGTTGCACTTTTCTGAAGAATCTCTTGTCAGAGACTCAGACAGTGATTGAACTGTGTATCTTTGGAAAGTGGACCATTTTTCCCCATATGGAACATACAGTCAGTGCCAAACCCCCCAACCTCTTGAATCACTTGGCCTGCCCTAGAACTCTGTGGCTCCACCTTGCTGGGTTCTGTCACACAGGGGAATCAGAGTGCTGTGCAAAGCTGGAACTTTCAAAGTGCTATCTTCTGGGGAGACTTTTGTCCAGGAATCAAATGAGCAGTCACTGGGTTGTGTGGCTATATTGCAAGGAGACCACTGTTATCTCCCCTGCAAGCTCTGCCTATGTTATGCTGGAAAGGGAAGGAGTTGTGTCTACCTTCTTTTAGGCTTGTTGACACCACCCACAAGACCCTGTTTGGGTCTGCCCCCAAAGATCTGGCACCTCGACCTTGCTGAGCACAGTTCTGTGGGGGAAAGGAGCATTGCTCAAAGACAGGATATGTGGAGTGTGTATCCTTTGAAGGCTATTTTCTGGTTCCAGGACAAAGTGCTTGGCCCTGTCCTATGGACTCAGCTAGCGCCACCTTCAAAGAAAAACTCTTGATTTGTTCTCTGCCCCAAGCCCCAGAAGCTCTGCCCAGCTGAGCTTGCTCCTGCAGAGGGACTGACTGTCTGCACCCAACCTGAACCTACCACATGCTCCTCCTGGAGGAACTACAGATGGACACTCTGGCAGAGACTGAGTGGTTTGGCTCTGGAGTAGGGATCACTTTCCCCTCATTGAGTTCCTGAACATGCAGCCTCTAAGTCGGGTGTTCACTAGCCACATACTCCTGAACTCAATCACCCTGCCCTACTGAGCTCACAACCTGTGGAACAGTCTACAGGTCACTGCCAGCCTGGGTCCACTCTATAGTCTTCCTTTGGAAGGCTCTGGAAGAACACCACACAACCTCAAGGAAGGCTGAAATAGCTGACAGTTGGAAGTGAACCTCAGAGAGCCTTGAACCTTTTAAAGCTCTGTCCCCAGCTCTGTGCTGGAGGAAGCAAACACTTACTCAAAGATTGGCTCTTGCCATGCATACCCACATCCAGTAAATGTAGCCAAAAACATGAATAGTGTGGCAGCTCCTGACAGATATCCCAAGGCTGGTTACAAACAACATCTGACATCAAGCTGTACCTGAACCCTACCAAAGTGGATGCAAATCCAACACAACCAGTGGTGGACTTCAGACCACACAAGAGCTTAACCAAACTAGCCACATAAGTGACATGCCTAAAGGGGAATTCTGGCAGACACCAGAGTTTACTGGAAACAACTCTGCCTCAGGGGGTAGCCCTTGTAGAACAACACATAAACAATTATAGAGATTTATCCATATAGTTAGTCAGCCTGAGGGTTAACTCCACCCACAAAAGGGCTAACAGCATTTAAGACTCAACTACAACAGGAGGGTGCACATAACCCACAGAAACATTCTTGGAGCACTGAGCACAATTGATATGGAAGATTTGCCACTGAGCCTAACAACACACCTACATCATAAAACCATCACAACAAGTTTGGGAGTCAGAGCAGATTTACCTAGTACACAAAGACAAAATGAGAAGACAAAGAAATGTGCTCCAAATAAAAGAACAAGAGAAATCACCAGAAAAAAAAAAAAAAACAAGATTGAATGAAATAAAAGCAACCAAGATACCAGACTGACAGTTTAAAACAATGGTTATACCCTGGCTAGTGTGGCTCAGTGGATTGAGTGCCAAACTGATAACCAAGGCATCAGCGGTTCAATTCCTAGTAAAGGTAGGTGACTGGGTTGTGGGCCAGATCCCCAGCTGGGGGCACATGAAAGGCAACTACACAATTGATGTTTCTCTCCCTCTTTTTTTTTCTCTCCCTTTCCCTCTCTCTAAAAATAAATACATAAAATCTTTTTAAAATGGTTATAAGGATGCTCAAGGAACTTAAGGGAAGAATGAATAAATCTCAGTCAGAACTTAAACAAAGAAAGAATCACCATTAAAAAAGAAACAGAAACCATGAAAATCTAGTCAGAAATGAAGAACACACCATTTAAAATAAAAAACACAAAAGGAATCAACAGCAGGTTAGATTAAGCAAAGTATCAAATCAGTGATTTAGAGGACTAGATAACAGTAAGCACTCAAGCAAAACATCAAAGACAGAAAAGAATTTTAAAACTGAAGAAAGTCTAAGGGCACTTGAAACAACACCAAGCGTAATAACATCTGCATCATAGGGGTTCTAGAAGGAGAAAAAGGTGAGCAAGGGATAGACAATCTGTTTGAAGAAATAATGGCTGAAAAATTCCCTAAGTTGGTGAAGGAAAAAGTCACAAAAGTTCAGGAAGCACAGAGAGTCTCAATCAAAATGAACCCAAAAAGGCCAAAGCCAAGACACATCAAAATTAAAATGCCAACGTGTAAAGACAAAGACAGAATCTTAAAAGCAGCAAGGGAGAGACAATTAATTACCTGAAAGGCAATTCCCATTAGGATGTCAATGGTTTCTCAACAGAAACATTTCAGTCCAGAAGGGATTGGCATGAAATATTCAAAGTGATGAAAAGCAAGGCCTTACAACCTATCTATTCAGCCAAGTCTATCTAAGAGTTGTCTAAGACAACTCTATCCAGCCAATACTACTCTATCAGTAAGGGTTCCATTTAAAATTGAAGACCAAATAAAGAGCTTCTGAGACAAAAAACAAACAAACAAACTAAAACTAAAGAAGTTAATTACCAGTAAACCAGAGTTGCAAGAACATTAAAGGGCTTTATTTGTGAAGAAGTAAAAAATAGAGAGGAACACAGGTATAAAGAACAAAATGGCAATAAATATGTACCTATCAATACTAACTTTATTTTTTTAAAGGCTTTATTTATTTATTTTTAGAAAGGGAAAGGGAGGGACAAAGAGAAGGAAACATCAACATGTGGTTGCCTCTCTCATGCCCCCTACTAGGGACCTGGCCTGCAACCCAGGCATGTGCTCTCACTGGGAATCAAACCAGCAATCTTTTAGTTAACAGTTCTGTGCTCAATCCACTGAGCCACACCAGCCAGTGCTCAATAATAACTTTAAATGTAAACAAATTAAATGCTTGAATGAAAAGAAAAAGAGTAGATGAATGGAAAAGAAATCATGACCTATCAACTTTCTGTCTACAAAAAAAAAAAAAACACAAAGACTGAGAGGGAAGGGATGGAAGAAAATATTTCCTGTAAATAGAAACCAAAAAAAAAATCTGGGATAGGAATACTTATATCAGACTAAATAGACTTCAAAACAAAGGCCATAACGAGACAAAGAATATCAATACATAATACTAAAGAGATCAATCCAACAAGAGATTATAACTCTTGTAAACATATATGTACCCAACATAGGATCACCTAAATATATAAAGGAAATCTTGGTGAAGAACAAGGCAGAGATCAACAACAATACAGACATATGAAGGAATTTTAACACCCTACTGACATCAATGGATAGATCTTTCAGACAATAAATCAACAAGGCAACAGTCACTTTAAATAACACCCTAGATTGGTTACATTTAATTCATATTTACAGAACATTTCATCCCAAAACAGCAGAATATACATTCTTCTCAAGTGCACATTGAATATTCTCAAAGGTAGACCACATGTTAGAACACAAAAAGTTCAAGATTAAAATCACATCAAGCATCTTCTCTGACCACAATGGTATAAAACTAGAAATCGATTACATAAAAAAAAACTTAAAAATATTCAAACACATCAAGCCTGAATAGCATGTTCTTTAACAATGACATCTAAGAAAAAATTAAAAGTTATTTGGAAACAAATGAAAAAGCACACAACAACCCAAAATCTATGGGACACAGTTAAAGCAGTACTGAGATTAAAGTTCATAGCATTACAGGATTACCTTAAGAAACAAGAAAAATCTCAAATAAGCATTCTAACTGTACACCTAAAAGTACTAGAAAAAAAACAACAAACAAATCCCAGACTAAGTAGAAGGAAGGAAATAATAAATATTAAAGGGGAAATAAATGACATAGAAACTAAAAACAAAATTATATAAAAGATAAATGAAACCAAGAGAAGATCCTTTGAAAAGATAAAGAAGATTGATGAAGCTTTAACCAGACTCATAAAAAGGAGGACCCAAATAAATAAAATCAGAAATGAAAGAGAAGTAAAAACTGAAACCACAGAAACTCAAAAGATTTTAAGAAATACTATGGAAACAGTATGGAATTTCCTCAGAAAACTAAAAATGGAACTGCTTTTTGACCCTGCCACTCCACTGCTGGGATTATATCCTAAGAACCCTAAAACACCAATCCAAAAGGACCAATGCACCCCAATGTTCATAGCAGCACAATTTACAATAGCCACGTGCTGCAGGCAGCCTAAGTGCCCACCAGTAAATGAGTGGATCAAAAAAGTATGGTACATTTACACAATGGAATACGACATGTAGGGAACTGGTTTATTTTGGTCTGGCAAATGTGACTCAGCTCTGTATGGAAAACCTACAGAAGCAATGTGGTGGGCAGGATCCAGGCCCTCAAACCAGGTTTTCCCATGAGAATCAGGCCTAAAAAATGCATACAGACTGTTATGGCTTGCTCTTGCTAAAACTCCCTCACCCTGGTCTGAAACAGTAGATGTTTATTGCCTATCTTCCAGGTAGTTTCTGCGTAAATTTTCCCAAGAATGGAGCTGATCAGCTCACTGCCTTTCCCATCTGCATGTCTTATTTTCATTTCTTTGTATCTAAAATTTAGACAACAATATTCTATGTAATAGATAATAAATCCTTCTTTGATGTAAAATCTGAGAAA
>CM052552.1:5373481-5389749 GCA_028533065.1 Trachops cirrhosus | reverse complement strand
GAATGAGGTATCTCCTGCCAAATGGTTTTATGAAGCCAACATTACTCTGATATCAAAACATGACAAAGACCAATACCTGTCATGAAAATAAATGCAAAACTTCTTAATAAAATATTAATAAACCAAATTTGACCAAAAGGTAACATGATAACTAAGTTAGTTTTATCTCAGGAATGCATTAAAAATAAATCAATATAATTCATCACCTTAACTGAAAAAGGAGAAAAATATATTATTTCAATAGATGTAGAAAACCATTCATGCTCTAAAATAAAAAGAAATAAACTCACAAAAAAAAGAATAGAAGTGTTCCTCAATCTGACTGTTAAATGACAAAAAAATAAAATAACCATGAAGTGTACAATTCCATAATATTTCATCAGTATATTGAGCTGTGTGCTCACCACCAATATTGCAGTTTTCTTCTCTCACCATATATTTGTCCCACTTTACCCTCTTGGTCTACCCTCAACTCCCTTCCCCTCTGGCAACCATCATACTGTTGTCTCTTTCTATGAGTTTGTTTGCTTTGGCTATCTTAATATAATTGGGTGATCTGGGATATTTTTCTGATTCTTGTGTTTTTAGCTTTATTCTTAAAGTTTTTATTTATCTGGTTTTATAATTTTGGTTTTAAACATGAGTAATCTAGCTATCCCTTTGAAGAAGTTTTTATGTGGAGTAGTAGGGAAGGGGGAATAAAAATGGCAGGGTAGGGAGAAAAAGAGATTTCCTCCCCTGGTGGGGGTCAGTAGGTGCTGTGATTAATGGTGGGGATTGCGATGGTTGGAGTTACAGTGTTGATGAAGACAATGTTGTTCAAAATCACCTATCACCAATCTGTGGGCTCCTTGAGGACAGGCAGTGGCAACAACAACAACAACAAAAAAGAACTAAACAAAATACTTAATGGAGAAACATTAAACACTTCCAGCTAAGTGTTATACTGATAGTCTTAACTATTGCAATAATGGAAGAAAAACAAATAGAAGACATTAACACTTAAAAGGAATAAGTGAAATGGTCTCTATTTCCAGTTGATTATTTATGTAGAAAATCCTACAGAATTTACAAAACAATTAATAGAACTAACTAATGAATCTAGTAAGGTCACAGGATAAAAAGTAAATATTCAAAAGACAATTATATTTTTATATACCAGCAAATGAGAGGAAAATAACATTTTAAAAATTATTTGATAATCTTAAACAGGAAAGGTTTGTTCAAGGAAAACTATAAAACATTGCTCATGGAAATTAAAGGCAATTGAAATAAAAATTCCAACAGGAATTTTGGGTAGAAATTTTTAATTGATTCCAAATGTTTATGGAAATACAAGTGACCTAGAATTGCCAAAATAATTTTTAAAGAAAAAATGTTTTTTAAAAAATATTTTATTTATTTATTTTTAGTGAGAGGGAAAAAGAGAGAAAGAGAGGGAGAGAAACATCAATGTGTTTGTGCACCTCCTACTGGGGACCTTGCCCACAACCCAGGCATGTGCTCTGACTGGGAATCAAACCAACGACACTTTGGTTTGCAGTCCAATGCTCAAACAACCTAGCCACACCAGCCACGGTGAAAAAAATGTTTTAAACCTATCCAATTTCAAGACTGACTCTAAAGCAATAGTAATTGAGTGCAATATGGAAGAAAGGGTAGAAATACATATTAACCAAAGGAAAAAATAACAGCCCAGAATAAGCCCAAATAGATGACCAAAACATTTTTCAACAAAATTGTTGAGGCAATTCAGTGGAGAAAGAAAAGCTTTCTAAATAAATAGTGTTGAAAATGGGTATACATAAAAATAAATAATGTTGACCCTAACCTAAACCCATAGACATATATTCATTCAAAATAGACATAGAGCTTAATATAAAAACTGAAAGTGAACTCTGGCTGTTTTGGCTCAGGGGATTGAGCTACAGCCGGTGAACCAAAGAGTCACTGGCTCAATTCCCAGTCAGGGCACATGCCTGGGTTGTGGGCCAGGTCCCCAGTGGGGGCACATGAAAGGCAACCACACATTGATGTTTCCCTCTCTCTCCCTCCCTTCCTCTCTCTAAAAATAAATAAATAAAATCTTTAGAAAAAGTTAAAGTGAAAAGTTTTATAAAGAAACATGGAAGAAAATTTATATGACTTTGGGATAGGTATATTTTTTTTCAAGAGTCACAGAAATCAGCAACCATGAAAGAAAATAAATTATCAAAATAGACTTTATCAAGCAAAAAGTTTTGCTTAACAAAAGACCCTGATAAAAAGATAAAAATACAAGTCACAAACTGGAAAAAAAATATCTTGCTGTACTTACATCTGACAAGGACATGTATTCAGATTATAGAAACACTTCTTTTTCATTTGAATATTTATTGTATTTTTCCATTACCATTTAGTCCCCTTATACCCCTTTCCTCCAGCAATCACCACACTGTTGCCCATGTCCATGAGTCATTTTACATTTTACTCAATCCCCCAATCCCTGAACCCTCACCCACTAGCTGTCATCCTACTCTCCATCTATGAATCTATCCCAAATCTCCTTGTTAGTTCAGTTTGTTCATTAGATCCCACATATGAGTGAAATCAGGTGGTGTTTGTCTTTCTCTGATTAGCTTATTTCACTTAGCATAATGTTCTCCAGGTCTATCCATGCTGCCACAAATGGTAAAATTTTTTATGGCCAAGTGGTATTCCATTCTGTAAACACCTCATAGTTGTTTTATCCACTCATCTATTGATGGATGCTTGGGCTGCTTACATATCTTGGTGATTGTAAATAATGCTGCAGTGAACATAGGGGTGCTCACATTCTTTTGAATTAGTGTTTTGGGTTCCTTTGTATGTATTCCCAGATGTGGGATCACAGGGTCAAAAGGTAGATCCATTTTAAATTTTTTGAGGTCTCTCCATACTACTTTCCATAGTGGCTGCACCAGTCTGCATTCCCACTAACACTGCAAAAGGGTTCCCCTTTCTCTACATCTTCACCAACTGTTGTTGTTTGTTGATTTATTGATGATAACCATTCTGACAGGTGTGAGGAGAGTTATCTCACTGTGGTTTTATTTTGTATTTCTCTTATGATTAGTGACTTTGAGCATCTTTTCGTATGTCTATCAACAATCTCTATGTCCTCTTTGAAGAAGTGTCAATTCAGATCCTTTGCCCATTTTTCAAATTGAGGGCTTTTTTTGATGTTGAGATTTGTAAATACTTTATAAAGTTTGGATATTAACCCGTTATCAGATATATCTGTGAATATGTTCTCCCATTCTGTGGGTTGTCTTATTATTTTGTTGATGGTTTCTTTTGTTGTGAAAAGAACATTTTAGTCTGATGAAGTCCCATTTATTTATTTATTTTCTTTTGTTTCCCTTGTCTGAGAAGATACATCAGAAACAATATTGCTCTGAGCAATGTCCAATATTTTACTGCCTATGTCTTCTTCTATGATTTTTATAGTTTTGGGTCTAACATTTAAGTTTTTGATCCATTTTGAATTTATTCTTGTGTGTGGTGTAAGAAAGTGGTCTAGTTTCATTTCTCTACATGTATCTGTCCAATATCCCCCACACCATTTATTGAATAAATTATCTTTAGCACATTGTATGTTTTTGATTCCTCTGCCAAATATCAAATAATTTAGGTGTCAGATTAGTTCAAGGCTTTCTATTCTGTTCCATTGATCTATGTGTCTGTTTTTATGCCAGGACCATGTTGATTTGATTACTATGGCCTTATAATTTGATAGTAGGTAGCATGATTCCTCCAACTTTGTTCTTTCTTCTCAAGATCATTGTTGCTATTTTGGGGTGCTGTACAGTTCCATACAAATTTTTTAAATATTTGCTCTAGGTCTCTGAAATACGTCATTGGTATCTTTGTAGGAATTGTGTTGAATCTATAGATTGCTTTGGGTACTATGGACATTTTAATGATACTATTTCCTTCTATCCATGAACACAGTATTTTCTTCTATTTGTTAGCATCTTCTCTTATTTCTTCATCAGTGTCTTCTAATTTTCTGAGGATGGTTTCTTTACATCCTTTTTTAGGTTTATTCTTAGATATTTTATTCTTTTTGTAGCAATTATGAATAGAATTGTTTTCATAACTCTGTTTCTGTTAGTTCATTATTGACACATAAAATGCAACTGATTTTTGTATATTAATATTTTATCCTCCACTTTGCTGAATTCATTTATCAGTTCTAGTAGTTTCTTGGTGGAATCTTCAGGGTTCTCTGTGTACAGTATCATGTAATCTGCAGATAAAGTTAGTTTTACTTCTTGCTTTCCAATTTGGGTGCTTTTTATTTGTGTCTGATTTCTCTGGTTAGGCCTTCCAGTACTGTGTTGAAATAACATAAAAATATGAGCAATTAAATGACAACAAACTCACAACCATCAACAACCAAACCTAAAAATTCAAAAACAAAACAAAATGAACTATGCAAACAACTAGAACAGGAATAGGTTCACACAAATAGAGATCACATGGAGGGTTAGCAACAGGGAGAGGAAGTGGGGAGAGTGGGGGAAAAGGTACAGGGAATAATACACATAAATGGTAGGTATAAAATAGACAGGGGGAGATTAAGAATTGTATTGGAAATGGAGAAGCCAAAGAACTTATATATACAAACCACGGACATGACCTAAGGTGAAGGAATGATGGTGTGGGCGGGGTTCAGGGTAGAGGGGAATAAAGGGGAGGGAAAATGGGACAACTGTAACAACATAATCAATAAATTGTATTTAAAAATGAATAATAGCTCTGGCTGGTGTGTCTCAGTGGATTGAGTACTGGCTTGCAAATGAAAGGTTCGCCAGTTCAATTTCTCAGTCAGGGCACATGCCTGGGCTGTGGGCCAGGTCCCCAGTGGGGGCACAAGAGAGGCAACCACACATTGATGTCTCTGTCCTTCTTTCTTCTTCCCTACCTCTCTCTAAAAATAAATACATTTTAAAAACCTTAGAAAAATAAAAAAATGAATAATAGAAGTGAAAGCAGACATCCTTGTCTGGTTTACCATCTTAATGGACATGTTTTTAGTGTTTGGCCATTTTTTATGACGCTGGCAGTGGGTTTGTCACATATGGCCTTTATTATGTTTACATACATTCCCTCTATCCCCACTTTACTGAGAGTTTTTATCATAAATGTGTGCTGGATTTTATCAAATGCTTTTTCTGCATCTATTGATATGAACATGTGGTTTTATCCTTCATTTTGTTTATGTGGTGAATCACATTTATTTTTTAAAGATTTTATTTATTTATTTTTAGAGAGAGTGGAAAGGAGAGAGAAAGACAGAGAGAGAAACATGAATGTGTGGTTGCCTCTCACGCGCACCCTACTGGGGACCTGGCCCTCAACCCAGGCATGTGCCCTGACTGGTGACCGTTTGGTTCTCAGGCCAGCACTCAATCCACTTAGCCACACTAGCCAGGGCTAAATCACATTTATTGATTTGTGAATGTTCTATCATGCTTGCATTCCCAGAATAAATCCCACTTGACCATGGTGTATGATCTTTTTCATGTGTTGCTACATTGGATTTGCTAGTATTTTGTAAAGGGTTTTAGTGTCTATGTTAATCAGGGTTATTGACCTACAATTTTCTTTCACTGTAGTGTCTTTATCTGATTTTGGAAGTAGGATAATACTGGCCTCATAAAATGAGTTTTGGAGCCTTCTTTCCTCTTGAATTTGATGGAATAGGTTAAGAAGAGGAGGTGTTAGTTTTTCTTGGAATGTGTGGTAAAATTCACTTGTGAAGTCATCCAGTCCAGGGCTTTTTTTGATGGGAGTTTTTTGATTACTGTTCCAATTTCACTAGTTATGACTGTCTATTCAGATTCTCTGATCCTTCCTGATTTAATTTTGGAAGACTGTATGTTTTCAGAAAATTATTCATTTCATCCATTTTGTCCAGTTTCTTGGCATTTAGTTGTTCATAATATTTTCTTATATTCCTTTATATTTCTTTGGTGTTAGTTGTAATTTCTCCTCTTCCATTTGTGATTTTACTTATTTGGGTCTTATTTCTTTTTTTCTTGATGAAACTGGTTAAAGGTTTTTCAATCTTGTTTATCTTTTCAAAAAAGCAGCTCTTGGATCCATTGACTTTTTGTATCATTTTATTTAGATTCTATTTCATTTATATCTGCTCTAACTTCATTTTTTAAAAGTTTTTACTTATTGTTAGAAAGAGGAAAAGGGAGGGAGAAAAATATAAATGTGTGGTTGCCTCTTGCACGCCCTACACCGGGGAACCTGGCCTGCAACTCAGGCATGTACCCTAACTGGAAATTGAACCAGCAACCCTTTGGTATGCAGGCTGATGCTCAATCCACTGAGCCACACCAGCCAGGGCTGCTTTGATCTTTTTTATTTCCTTCCTTCTATTCACTTTGGGCTTTGTTTGTTGTTTTTTTTTTTTTCCTTCAGGTTCTTTTAAATGTGAAGTTAAAATGTTTATTTGAGTTTTTTTCTTTTTCTTCTTTCTTTCTTTCTTTTTCTTTCTTTCTTTTCTTTTCTTTTCTTTTTTTTTTTTTTTTTGAGATGAGCCTGTAATGCAATCAATTTTTTTCTTAGGATTGCTTTGCTAAAGTCCCACACATTTTTTATTGTTGTGTTCTCATTTTTATTTGTTTCAAAATTTTTTTAATTTCTTCCTTGTTCTCATTATTGACCCATTCATTGTTTAATAACTTGTTATTTAGCTTTGCATGTGTTTGAGTGTTCTTCTCATGCTTAAATTCAAGTTACATAGCATTGTGGTCAGAGATGATGCTTGATATGGTTTGAATCTTCTTAAATTCATTGAGACTTGTTCCGTGTCCTATCATTTGGTCTATCCTTGAAAACATTCCATGTGCACTTGAAAAGCTTTGGGATGAACTGTTCTGAAGATATCAATTAAATCCTTTTGACTTCGTAAATTATTTAAGGCCACTGTGTCCTTGTTGATTTTCTGTCTGGAAGATCTATCCATTGACATCAGTGGATTGTTAAAATTTCCAGCTATAAATGTATTTCTTTTGATGTCTCCTTTCATGTCCATCTAGATTTGCTTCACATATTTAGGTGCTCCAATGTTGGGTGCATAAATGTTTACTAGGGTTATATCCTCTTGTTGGATTGTTCCATTTATCAATATGCAGTATCCTACTTTGTCTCTTACTATAGCCTTTGTTTTACAGTCTATTTTTTCAGATGTAAGTACTGCTACCCCAACATTTATTCCTTACCATTTGCATGAAATATCTTTTTCCATCCTTTTTCTTTTAGTCTGTGTATATTTTTCGATCTGAGATGGATCTCTTGAAGGCAGCATATATATGGGTCTTATTTTCTTACCAATTCAGCTACCCAATGTCTTTTGTTTGGTGCATTTAAGCCATTTACATTTAAGGTGATTTTTGGAAAATACATATTTAGTACCATTTTATTTTTAGACTATATTTTCCTCTATTTTGTTTTCTTTCTTTTGTTTTCTTCTTCGTAAAGCAAGCTCTTTAACATTTGTTGCAGTACTAGTTTGGTATTAACAAACTGCTTTTGCTCTTTCTTGTCTAGGAATCTCCTTATTTCTCCTTTGATTTTAAATGATAGCCTTGCTGGGTAAAGTAACCTTGGTTGTAGGTCCTTATTTTTCATCACCTTGAATATTTCACACCAGTCCTTTCTGTCCTGAAATGTTTCTGCTAAAAAATCAGATGGCAGTCTAATTGGTGTTCCCTTGCATGTAACTCCCTGCTTTTCTCTGATGGCTTTTAGAATCCTCTCCTTGTCTTTAAGCCGTGTCATTTTATTTTTGATGTGTCTTGATGAAGGTTTCTTTGGGTCCAAATTTTTTGGGACTTTCTGAGCTTCCTGGACTTGTGTGGCTTTTTCCTTCACCTAATTAAGGAAGTTTTCTTCAAATGGATACTCGATACCTTGCTTATTCTCTTCTGTTTCTGGTGTTCCCATGATGCAGATGTTGTTAAGCTTCATGTTGTCCAAAATATTTTTTAAGCTATCCTCATTTAAAAATAAATTATTTGTTACTTTTGCTGCTCTGCCTGGGTGCTTTTTTCAACCTTGCCTTCCAAAGCACTGATTTTATCTTCTACTTCATCTCACCTGTGTATTCCTTCCAGGGTATTATTTATTTTAGATATTGCATTCTTTATTTCTTACTGGTCCTTTTTTATGGTTTTACATCTTTTTTCATGCTGTTGAGTATCATTAGACTCATTATTTTAAACTCTCTATCTGATAAATTGATTGCCTCTATTTATCTACTTCTTTTTTGGAGACTTATCTTGTTTCATTTGGGGTCTCTTTCTTTGTCTTCCCATTTTGGCTGCTTCTTTGTATTTTCTGCCGTAGTTGTTAAACTGATCAGTAATATAGCCTAAAGCTGAATCAGCAGCCTGGCCTAAGCATCACAGGATGGGACAGAGTAATTTCTATGGATGGAGCTATTGCTTCCTTTTGGGATGATGCCACTTGTACAAGAGTGTTCTGCCTGAGAAAGAAGGCCTCTGCATTATGGGGAATGACTCAGCACAGGGATCCTGACAGCTGTTCCTTCAGTTCTCTCCCCAGAACTACCTACCCCAGATTCCCCTCAAGCATCTTTAGTCCACTCTGCCCTCCTTCTGCCAGAACCCAGGGTAAGTGAATGCAAACAACATATTGCGTATTGGCCTTTCAAGAGGCTCTCTGAATCTTCAGTTTTCTCTCCCTGGCAGAGAGAAACCCTCCTGTTTTTTACAGCTGGACATTTTCTGGGTTCCTTTTGGCCTCTGCTGCTGTAGGTGGGGAGCCCTACTTGGGGTTTAAACTCCATACTTCTCAGGGGGAAACCCTGGCAGCTGAAATATTCCTCCAGACCTTCAGCTGCCACCCTTGGGAGACCAGATAGCCCTCTTGTGCCTTCTCCACTCTCCCTACTAATGTTATTGTGGTGAAGTGCTTTTTTCTGTCTGTCCTTGTTTATAAGATTTCTCTCCAACTAGCATTTAGTTGGTTATTCATAATGATTTCTCTACAATTTAGTTGTAATTCCAGTGTGGTCCTAGGATGAGGTTAGTGTAGCTTCCACTTACTCTTTTGCCATCTTGGATCCCACCAAATCTATGGAGTTTTTAAAGCTCAATAAAATGATCCCCTTTGAAAAATTTAGAAATGAACAAAATATGTGAACTGACACTTCACAAAATACAAAAATGGGCAATAACTACATGAATAGATTACTGAAGATGTCAGTCATCATGGAAGTGAAAACTAAAAACATAATGTTATATCAAATAGAAACATTAAAAATAACTAAAATTTAAAAAATCCCCAGTTTTTGTGATGATAGACAGCAACTTGCTTTTTAATACATTATTAGAGAGAATGTAAAATAGTACATTTTTTTGGAAAACAGCTTGATAGTTTCTTAAAAATATACACATATACACATTATAAATGTCAACCATTTCAGTTCTAAGTATTTACCCAGGAAAAATGAAAGCATATACATAGAAAAACCTGTACATAAATGTTAATAGCAACTTAATTTCTAATAGCCCCAAATTTGAAACAATCCAAATGTTCTTCAACAAGTCAATAAATAAAAAATACTATATTTATATAATAGAATACCTGTCAGCAATAAAAAGAATGAACTATTAATACACAACAAAATGCACTAGAAAATAAAAATGCTAAATGAAAGAAACTAGTCAAAAAGAGTACATACAATAGTTTCCCATTTATATGAAAATATAAAAATTAAAACTAATCTGGAGGGACTGAACACAGATATTGGTTGTCTGGGGCATATAGAATAGGGGATGGATTGCAATGTAGTATATGAAATCTTTTGGTAGTGATGAAAATGGTATGTGTCTCAGTTTTAGTAATATTTTCATGGGTGTATAAGATTGTCAAAATTCATCAAACTGTGCAATTTTAATGGACACACTTTATTGTGAGTAAATTATGATTCAATACAGTTGATTTTAAAAAACCAAATAATGGCTGCATAACATTTTATTTAATCTTTGTATGTATAACCATTTGTTTAGTCAAAATTGTATTATTGACCCTGGCTGGTGTGGCTCAGTGTATTGAGTGGCACACTGCAAACCAAAGGGTCACTGGTTCGATTCACAGTTGGGATGCATGCCTGGCTTGTGGGCCACATCTCCAGTTGGAGGCACTTGAGAGGCAAACAAACATTGATGTTTTTCTTCCTTTCTTTCTCCCTCCCTCTCTTCCCCTCTCTAAAAATAAATAAATAAAATATTTAATAAAAATTGTATTATTAGATTTTGGGGGGAATGTTTTTAGTGAATATATTGTCAAATATGCAAATTCAAATAAAAATCTAAATATTATGTAAATGCAATCCAAGGATGCACTAGAAAGAATAATTGGAAGACTGGGAGCCAGATAGACCACCAGAAAACCAAATGGAGTGAGAAGACAATGCCAAGATAGTGACTACCAACAAAAAAAAAATAAAGCCTCTTTTTCCACAGCATCAATGAAGAACGTTCTGATAAGTATTTTGGTCTGCCATTTTTATACCTCAGGTATAGAGTAGCTTCAAAAGGTTATTTGTTTGGTAGTTTATGTAACCCTGTGAATGCTAGGGCAATTCTGTGTTTAACAATAGTCCATGAAACAAATTGCCCTGTAGAATTTATGAAAATTTCAGAGGCTGTGGTATTGATCCCCTTTGAAAAATTTAGAAATGAACAAAATATGTGAACTGACACTTCACATATTTTGGAGGCAGAAAGCTAACATACTATTTTATAAAACCTTGGATTCAACAAACCTCATTAGCCTTGTACCTGGCACTACCTAAATTTCTTGTTAAAGGTGATTCAGTATTGGAGATGAATTGTGCTACGAAATGTCTTCCCCTTGAACTCTTTGGAAAAGGAACATTATAAATAAGGCATTACTGTTTGTTTTTCACTGGATAAAGGTAGATCTATTCATTATTTTCTGGCATTGTGGAAGCCTTAGTTACCTATAAATTATTCAGTTACATCACACAGGAACAAAGGAAATGAAGGAGTTAATGCTCCAAAAGTTATTTTCTGGTGGCAAAATTAGGCAATGGTGACAGTCTTGCCTTTTCCTCACTCTTTTATACACACACCCCATTCTCCTTCTATTTATCCCTTGATAGGCACCTGATACTTTTTAAACCCTCCTCTTTTTTTCTATTAAAGCATTTCAAAATATAACTAACCCAGTTCCAAATTCCATTTAAGTTTTTAATACCACTAAGCACATACAGATAGATGCTTATTTGAGTATTTGGGAGTACTCACTGGGATACATATCACTCCTTCATTGAGTATTTATTGGGATATATACTCATCCTTCACTGCAACATAATATTAATAACAGAAAATGATCTGGATTAAATTTTTTCTGATTTAACTACTTTAGCTTATGCATTGATGTTGTCTAAATTCATTGCAATAAAAATATTAAAGGTAGGCCCATCTAATATTGTGTAATCAAGATGAAATTTCCAATTTCTAAATATTTGGATTTGGAGTAACCAAAAGTTGCCTGAATTTAGATACTATATCTTTAAGTGCTCTAGTTTAAGTGGTGTTTTCAAATAATCAATTATTCAACTTTTAAAATTAAAGAACAATTTTCTCAAGGAATGATAACCATTTTGTTTACTGCATTTCCATTCCACTATGTGCTATTATATTATAATGATGCTAACTAGTATTTAGTTTTCAAAGTAGTGTTGGAAACATTAATAGTAAACAAATACTTGAAGCTCTTGTAGAGATTTAGGATTTGGTTAAAATTCAGAATTTAAATTTTTTGTTTCCACTTAGATGCAAAAACATGAAAGAGTTTAAAGAGTAACATGTAACACTGTTAACAAAACCCTTTTGGTTTTAATGCTGATATTATCAGTCTATCCTTGCGGGATGTCAGCTGTTAAACATATTCTGTCCCTGGACTGGCACAGTACTAATAAATTGATTTTACCATCTGGCTTCCTTGTGTTTTTTGTCAGGTCTTTTTAATTAGATTCAAATCGGTGATCTCCACCTTTCTCTGATTCTACCTTTTTCAGCACCATTAAGACTGAACTCATTTCCAGTGCACTGCAGTGTACTCAAGTGAAACTTAAGTTGAATAGCATTTTCCCCCAGGTTTTCATGCCTTACATATGCTAGCAAAAGTCATGTCATGCTTACCCAGTAATGCATATAATTCAATTTTTACTTCATTAAGGTATGAAGATGTCCATTACATTAAGAAGCTGGGCAACCTTAAGAGACCTAAATGAAAAGTGGGACCACAGTTAAAGATATTAGAGAAAGATCTCTGCAAGATAAAGAGAAAGAAATGGAGAGCACTGAAATTTTGCTCTTGAACTTAAATTGCTGAAATGATGTGTAAAATAGAAATACTGAAACATTTTCAAGTTAAATTTGATGTTGCACTCTCTTACAAAAAAAATGCTTCCACAAGGTTTGTGAGAAGATAAAAAAAACTGGTCCAGTCCTGGGTGATGTGGCTCAGTGGATTGAATTCTGGGATGTGAACCAAAGGGTTGCTGGTCCATTTCCTAGTCAGGACACATGCCTGATTTGCAGGCCACATCCCCAGTTGGAGGCAAACACAAGGCAACGACACATAGATGTTTCTCTCCCTCTCTCTCCCCCTCCCTTCCCCTCTCTCTAAAAATAAATAAAATATTTAAAGAAAAATAACTGGTGATTCACTTTAAAAAACTGGTCTAATTGGTTATTTCAAATATCTCCTGTTAATTTTAAATGATCTCAATTTAATAAAAGTCTAACTTCTGCAACAGAAAGTTGGTCAGGCAATGAGAGCTCATTTCCCCCTCTGTCTGCAGCAGTAGAGCTAACTGGAGTTTGCATTACAGTTTACCTGAATTTCTTTTCTTGAAGAGTTAGTGTAGAGCAGTCATTCCAATATAGTAAGCTTACTACTGTCATAATATTCACCTCAAGACAGTCTCATATTCAAACAAAATTGATTCCCAGGGAAGCAGAGTGTTTTTTTAGGGGGGAGGCAGAAAGATGCCTTATAGGATGAATACTTAGTTGTATTTCTAAGAAACATCTAAAGCATTAAAGTCCATTATTCACTCTTTGTTCAAACAAATGCTTTCCCCCAACCATCAATGGCTACATGGAGATATCCACAGTAAACTCAAACAGAACCAAAGCAACTGGCTCTTTCTGATTCATTAAGAGTCCTGGGAACAGCAGGTCCCAGATTGCGTGAGTCCCTGCCATACCAACCTGCTAAATAGGCTGCGCAGAAAAAAAAAAAAAACTGAGCAGATAAAATCTTTCATTCACTTACAATCTAGCATGCATAAGCAGATTAAATTGTAATGTTAAGTTCAAAATAATTTTTCTGGATTTCAAAGGTGGAGAACTTGAAGGGTTTATATGCATAGTGATTTTCTATGCTACCCTGAAGTGAGGACTAAAAAGACCTGACCAACAGAGCCACTACCTCAGAATTCTATGCACTGTTTTTTCTAAGCAGCTCTAGGATACTTCTATCTGAACCTTCAAGGTTGAATTTCCCATTCTTCCTTAGAATATCCTACCCACTCCCCAACACAAAACATACCAGTTTTGAGAACCTGTGTGGTGCAACACTTTTTCACATTGAGTTTGGAAGTTTGTGGGTGGGGGCACCCACATTCAGATGAAAATAGCACAAAGGGAAAATCTTACAGCCCAAGAAGATAATTTTTCACTGAGTTTTGCTCACCAGAGTATAACTGCCCATAGTTTCTGGATATTCTGCTTTCTAAGCACTTTATAAATAAATGTGTACTGTCTGAGCTACATACCTTTCATTTATTTCTAAGTGGTTCTGGGGTGTCATTTTGGGGTTAGCATCAACCTTCATTACTCTAACTAATAGCTAACAGTCTTAGCTAGCATTTTAAGTGGCACTGAAATTACATATTTTTAGTATCCTCTCCTAAGGCAGTTGAACCAACTGCAGATTATTAAATTCATTGAGTTTTTCTTTTTTACACATTTTCTTACTGCAGATGTGCTAAACCATTTAGCAAAAATGTAAGAGAGTGCAGAACAAGTATAGACCCATGGAATTATAATAATTACAGGATAATATAGGAACAAAATAACTCTTCTAAATGTTGAAGTTTAATAACATCTGTTCTTTTCTTCTGCATTCCCAGTGGAACAATTGACTCAATTTCTCTAGACACAGATCTTTCATAACCTCTTCTCAACTTTCTGGGCTCTTCTCCTGACAGGACTATATACTATACCATGTCTTTCCCTCAACTGAAATGGTCTATCACATTTCAACCCATCAGGCCTTATTCATTAATTTCTATCATATCCCAGCAGTGCATTTAAGAACCAGTCTTAACCAGAGGGATAACTTAATTTTGACAAACTTTTCTTTCCTTGAGTCACAAGTTCAAATTCTTTCAGGGTTGATTTCTTAGTAGATAAACTTGGTAGCACAATGAGTTCAAAGAGGAAAATCTCCAGAAGGGAATATAGTATTTCCAAGCCCTTATATATCTGCATCACCTGCCTCCCAAAAAAAACCTATGCCTCTGCACAGTATTTCTAAGGTCTCGCTAACACAAAGAATCTTAATCTTTTATTTAAGACATTAAATATGACAATATAGCCTTAATAAGAAAGGCAACTGCCTTCCCATGAATTTACTATTTTTCTTACTTGGCACAAATTGTTACTCATCCCTGGAGAGCAGGTAATTATAAGTCTTTTGTTTCACAGGCTGGCTATGGCCTAATATTTCAGTACAAGTTTCCAAGTACAGAAGTCACCTTGTGATTTGTAGTTGAGCTAGCCATAAATCTTGGTCATGGGTTAGGAATAGACTCCAAAATATATCAGTAATTCATGTTATGCTATGATATCCCATTTAGCTTTAATATGATAAAGTGTGGCAGCTGAAGCCTATGCCTAATTTTGTCCTCACAATGAAACCTTCCTGTGTGCAACACAAGGTTTCATGGAGTCCACCATATAAAAAGAAGCTGTTTTACCCATCAAGCATATCCAAGTTTAGCTGCATATCCAGCTTCTTGATTTTGAAAGATGGTAGAGTTTGCAGGGATGGCTCTATGATGTCTGAGGTTCTTCTAGTTCAGATTTCAAATAACTAATCTTCATAGCACTCCCAGATCATTATAAGTATTTTTATTTTTCAGGCAGTAAAAAACTAAGGCAAAGATTCATGGAAAATACATGGAAGAGATAAAATGAGAGAGACAGAGAAAGAGCCTGTGTGTGTGTGTGTGTGTGTCTGTGAGTTTTCAGTTTATCTACATTTTTGATAATTGGAAGTGGCAGGCAGAAAAGCCAGTTATCATACCAGAAGTATGAGAGCTGTGAGAATTTGACATTTAACTTACTTTTATTGCTTTCCTCTTTTTAAAACCTAATGGATTGCTTCCTGCTCCACCGTGTGCCAAATGCATAAAAATATTTCACATATCCAGGGGAAATTCACATCTATTGATCAGGGTTTATATATTGATTTGTGGCTACAAGATACCCATTTTTTCTATGTCTTCCTGTTGCAATGAACATGAAATGTATACTAATTTGAACAGAAAGAAGGTACATAATGTCAGAGAGTGTTATGGGTTTTTTTCCTTGTTTGTTTTCAGAAAGTTGGTTACATTAAGTTATGTGATTTGTTTATGATCACAAAAATAGCCTAAGCCAATCCTGATATTCCCTGAAGCCATCCTAAAACCAAAAGGCATACTTTTAAGATCTTCATTATACATATGTTTATTGCAGAAGTCTGAGTCTGGATATAAACCTGAAAGAAAATATAGCTCTGGCTGGTGTGGCTCAGTAGATTGAATGCTGGCCTGTGAACCAATGAATCACTGGTTTGATTCCCAGTCAGGACACATGCCTGGGTTGCAGACCGGGTCTACAGTAGAGGGCTTGCAAGAGGCAACCACACATTGATGTTTCTCTTCCTCCCTTCCGCTTTGTCTAAAATAACTAAATAAAATCTTTAAAAAATAAAATATAGATAATTTCAAGTTTGTAGGAATTACACACAAAAATGCATACACACATATGCACACATTGTATACAGCACTCATATACTCATTTCATAGGAATGTATATCAGGTTCCATACAAGGAAAAACAAAGTTATGTTGCTTCTGGTCCATAGAAATATATAATCATATATAGAACAAAG
>CM052552.1:5356273-5372981 GCA_028533065.1 Trachops cirrhosus | reverse complement strand
CAAACAATGACAGTTTTGTTTACTCTTGTCCAATATGGATGCATTTTGCTACTTCTTCATGTCTCATTGCTGTGGCTAGGACTTCCAATACTATGTTAAACAGAAGTGGTGAAAGTGGACAACCTTGTCTTGTTCCTGATCTTAGTGGGAAAATTTTGGTTTTTGTCCATTGAGTATGATGTTGGCTGTAGGTCTCCCATATATGACCATTATTAGATTGAGGAATGGTCACTCTATTCCCACTTTGCTGAGTTCTTTAATTATAAATGGGTGCTGTACCTTGTCAAATGCTTTTTTCAAATCTATTACTATGAACATGTCATTGTTGTCTTTGCTTTTGTTTATGTGGTGTATTACTTTTATTGATTTGCAAACATTATACCATCCTTGCATCCCTGGGATGAATCCTACTTGATCATAATGTATGATATTTTTAATGTATTACTGAATGTGGTTTGACAATATTTTGTTGAGGATTTTAGCATCTATGTTCATCAGTGATATTGGCCTGAAGTTTTCTTTCTTTGTTGTGTCTTTATTTGGTTTTGGTACTAGTATGATGTTGGCCTCATAAAAAGAGTTAGGGAGTCTTCCATCTTTTTGGATTTTTTGGAGTAGTCTGTGAAGGATAGGGGTAGCTTTTCCTTAAATGCTTTATAGAATTCTCCTGTGAAACTGCCCAGTCCAGGGGTTTTGTGTGCTGGGAGTTTTTTCATTACTGCTTCAATTTCATGTTGGCTGTTATTGATCTGTTCAGGCTTTCTACTTCTTCTCCATTCAGTTTGGGAAGATTATATTTATCTAAAATTTGTCCATTTCACCTATGTTTTCAAATTTCTTCATATATATTTCTTCATAGTAATTTCTTACAATCTTTTGTATTTCCATGGTGTCTGTTTTAATCTTTCCTCTTTCATTTCTGATTGTGTTTATTTGGGTCCTCTCTATTTTTTTCTTGATGAGTCTGCTTAAAGGCTTGTCGATTTTGTTTATCTTTTCAAAAAACCAGCTCTTGGATGTATTGATCCTTAGAATTGTGCTTTTAGTCTCTATGTCACTTAATTCTGCTCTGATCTTGGTATTTCCTTCCTCATACTTACTGTGGGCTGCCTATGTTGTTGTTCCTCAAGTTCTTGTAGTTATAGGGTTATGTTGTTTGTTTGAAATGTTTCTATCTTTTTTAGGAAGGCTATATCACTATGAACTTCCCTCTCAGGACTGCCATTGCTATGTCACATAAGTTTCAGGTTGTTGTGAGTTCATTTTTATGTTTCCAGAAACTTTTTGATTTCTTGTTTAATAGCATGATATTTCATGTCCATGAATTTGAGTGTTTTGGGGTTTTTTTCTTGAAGTCGGTTCCTAGTTTCAGGCCCTTGTGGTCAAAGAAAATGCTTGATGGTTTTCAATTTTCTTGAATTTGTTGAGGCTTGTTTTGTGTCCTATCATGTGGTTTATCTTCAAAAATGTTCCCTGTGCATTTGAAAAGAATGTGTTTTGCTTCTTTGGGATGAAAGGCTCTCTCTATATATATATCAGTTAAGTCCATTTCATCTAGGACATTGTTCAATGCCACAATATCTTTGTTGATATTTTGTTTGCAAGATCTATCCATTTTTGACAGTGGGGTGCTGAAATCCCATAGTATAATTATGTTGCTGTCAATATCTTTATTGAAGTCCTCCTAGATTTTCTTTATGTATTTGGGTGCTCCTATGTTGGGTGCATATATATTTACTATGTTTATGTCTTCTTGGTGGATTATTCCCTTTAGTATTATGAAGTGAACTTCTGGGTTTCTCTTTATGGCCCTTTTTTGGAAGTCTATTTTGTCTGATATGAGTATTGCTACCCCAGCTTTATTTTCCTGTCAATTTGCTTGGAATATTTGTTTACAGCCCTTCACTTTCAGTCTGTGTAGGTCTTTGTTCCTGATGTGGGTCTCTTGTAGGCAGCATAAGTGCAGGTCATGCTTTCTTATCCATTCAGCTATTCTATGTCTTGTGATTGGAGCATTTAATCCTTTACGTTTAAGGTTATTTTTGATACATTCTTATTCATTGCCATTTTTTGTACCTGTGTTCCTCTCTCTCTCACTCTTTTTCTTCACTTCTTACAGCAGTCCCTTTAGCATCTCTTGCAGAGCTGGTTTGAAGGGTGTGTATTCTTTTAGAATTCTTTTGTCTGTGAAACCCCTTATTTTTCCTTCCATTTTAATTATGAGTATTGCTGGATAGAGTAGTCTCAGCTGCAGGTCTTTGGTTTTCATTACTTGGAATATTTCTTCCCAATCTGTTCTGGCTTTTTTTCTCTCCCCATCTTAGGTGACTCTTTTTGTTTGTTTCGGTCCTTCTTGATGTTCTGCTTCGCTAGCTCTCTTTGTAGGGTGAACTTCTATGATAGGAATTCTATGGGGTTCAGTATTGTGGCCTCTTTGATCTCCTTGTCTGGACATTCTAGGTTTGCTCTTTTCTTCTGTTTGTGCGGGCTCTCTTGTTGTACTTGGATTTTTACATTTTGGTGGTTCCTTTGTTTGTGGTTTCTCTCTTCCCATGGGCATACTGATGTTTACACCTCTCAGCTATTCTTCTATGTGATCAATGGCTTGGGGTAGGCAAAATAGATTAGGACAGTTGGAGAGTATTTTATGGGATTTAAGGTACCAGCAAGTAGAGAAGAGATAGGAGATTCTTTGGATAAATATAGTGTTAAGTGTGATATTTCACCAAACTACCCCCTTTTTTAAAAGGTGAAAGTGAGATAAGACTCTTGTTAGAAGGGAAGAGGATTGTGAGCTGAATCTAGAAAACAGAGCATTTGTGCAGGGTTAGGTGATGACATATAGTGACAGTAAAGGATAGAAAGTAGGCATAGTGTGAGGCAGAATAGAGTGAACCACAACAATAATAATGCTCAGGAATAAGGTGAAGTGGGATAAGGTCAGGGAGGGTGGTTGTATAGTATGTACAATTGTATGGAACTACAATTATTTATAATAGTACTGGAAGAAAAATAATATGACAAGAAATATTTGATTTGGATAACCAGAATAGAAAGTACACAATGAAGAATAGTGTGTTATTAGAACACAAATAAAGTGAAAGAAGGAAAATTAAAATAGAATAAAAAGAGAATAAGGAAAACCATCAAACAATGCAATTAAACCAAGAAATAAAACAAGGAAAACTAAACATATGGAAGAGAAATAAAAAATACTAATAAAATAAAAGTGGTAAAAAATAATGAAAAAATAATCATGATGCACATAAACAATAAAATGGCAGCTCTATGGAATAGCAAAGTGACATTTGTCTCAGCTTCTCAATTTTGGGGGTTAGCCTTGTGCTCCCCTTTTGGATCTGTCTCTGGACCCTTTACAAGTTAACCTCTTATTATCTCATTTGGGGGAAGAAAAAAAAGATAGAGGAAAGAAAAAAATCAGCCTCCTGCTGACTAAACCTTTTCAGCTAGTTCAGCTGGTTTTCCTGGATGCCACAGGAAGAGAGGGGGCTGGGTTTTGCTTTTCTCCCTTCCTATGGTTTTGAGAGGATGGGGACCAGGTCTAGGCTACAACGTTCACAGTTGCCCAGCCTCTGGCTCAGGTCCTCCTTGAGCTGCCAGGCTCAAATCAGCCACTCAGTCTCTGGGCACTCAGCACAAGTCAGGCTCAGGCACATGGTTCCACTTAGCCACTCAGTCTCTGGGTGCATGCAGTTCAAATCACCCTCAGGGTGAGCCAACCACTGCTCAAGAGTTCCTTACAAAGCAGCTGCCCAACATACTTAACAAGCCCATGGCTTTTCACACAGCCCAACTTTCCATCCAGTCCAGAGACTATCCAAGTCAAGGTCTTACACTGCCCAACTCCTTCCTTCTCCAGGTGTCTCCTGGCACCCCAATATTTCTGGTGCCGGTGTCCACAGTCCCACTGGATGTATACCTGCCTCTGTGTGTCTCCCACTTCATCTCTATCCCTGCCAGTGACCTCCAGCATCCAGGTCCCTCCTAGTTCTGGGCTGCCCTCACTGCTCTGGGAGGAGAGGGAGCTGGTGATCTAACTCTCCCCCCCGTATCTTGTGGCAGGCACTGGCCAGGGGCCACAGCAATCTAGGACCCTGCACAGATCTCAGGACCATATTGTCACAGCTCAATCTCCTCACCATCTGTTTTTCAATGTCCTGTACACTTTTTTTGCCTCCAAACTTCATTGAAGTTGGGGTTCCATTGTCTGTTCACTGTGTTCCTCAGAAGATCAGCTAGGTGTTTCAGCTGGGCACAAGGAGAAGTAGGCTCTGCTCCCACCTACCTCCCCTCAATCTTGTGCCCTAACAAACACCAAATTGTTAAAGTTTTATAAATCAGTTCCTTTATCAGATCAGGTAATTTCAATAGTTTCAATCATTTCTGATATGCTTTTTACCAAACTAAATTCTCCTACTATTAACATCCGAGCTTACTTTAGAAGGGAAATGGAAATAAAAATAATTTGTAGGATAATTCTCTGAAATTTTGGTCTTCAGAAAATGCACCTTCAACTCCTAAAATATAGACTATAAGTCAGAATTGTATTTGGTTTCAATTAATGTGAAAACCTTGTTTAGACCTGAATCCAGTGACCAGCTATTACATCTTTCTGTTCTATGTATCTCTGTACTGCTAAACTTATTCATTTTCTGAGATGATGTTATTGGCATAAATAGTTTTCTTTTGGTTTGGATGTGACCAAAATTAGTAGTGTGAGAACTAAAATCCTTTCCTTGTTTTATGCATCTGAAATAAGATCTTGATGTATCTGTTAGCATCATGTAAATCTTGAAAGATGCTGTTTCTTTTTGTAGTTCTTCTTTTATTTTTGTCATCCAAAGAAAGAATACATTGACCTTTGAATTTTAATTCAAATTGCTTTACCTCATTCACTGAACACCTGTCATTTCCTGGGTATTGTACCAGGCCTTAAAAATGTAAGAACTGTGATGCAAACCATTATCGTCTTTCATCTGGACAACTGCAGCAGCTTTCTAAGGGGTCTCCCTGCCTCAAAATGGCTTTCCTCCAATCTTGTTTTCACTCTGAAACCAGTCAGCTTTCCAGAAAAATATTAATTGTGCTACTGTACTGCTTAAAATGTTTTAAATGGCTTCATTTGGGGGGGCTCCAAGATAAATACCTTGCCTTGACTTTCATGATCCTTCACAAACCTCCTTTTATTCTACACCATTTCCTACTTAGGTTCCAGACATACTAAACTTCTTTCACTTCCTCATGGGCTCCACATAGTATCACTCACTTCAGACAGACTAGTTCTTTTGCCTCCTCAATAGTCCCTCATTAGGCTATCTCCTGGTCTTTCTTGGATCTGAGCTTAAAAGAAGCCACCTTAGTGTAGCATCACAGGGTTCACACTGTGAGTTTTACACCCAATGTTCATAGCAGCACACTTTACAATAGCCAGGTGCTGGAAGCAGCCTAGGTGCCCATCAGTATATGAATGGATATAGGGAACCTGTCCATGTGGTATGGCATATGTAGCCAAGCCCCTGATTCATAAAATTGACAGGGGGTGAGGTCAGCACACAAGAAGCCAAACCCACAGATCAGCTGTCTTGTGGGGAATCAGGCCTGCATTGTACCTAGGCTGCTATGAGGCTTGCTTTTGCTAAAACTCCCTCACCCTGAATTGAGGCAGCAAATGTCAATTGCATATCTCTAAAGTAACTTCCTAAAATCTGTACTAAACCTCCCAAGTATGGGGTGTAACCAGTTCAAACACCTTTCCCCTTGATCTGCAGCATTCTTCTCTTTGAAGTAATTAGCAACATTTTTTCTTTGTTATCTGTAAAACGTAATCACCTACAGTGACCCTGTGCATAGTAAATGAGGACCATCCTCGATGTAATGTGCACAGAAAAGCAATAAAAGCCTGTCCAGGCAGGGGTTGGGGCCCTCTCTCACTCAGAGAGTGGCCATGCCATCCTTTTTTTCTCCACAGGACTTCTGTAGTCTGTGTGAATTTGTTTATTGCAGCCACAACACATGGACCCTGCAGGCTGGAGTCCACATCAAATGGATAAAAAAAACTATGGTACATTTACACAATGGAATATTGCATAGCAGAAAGAAAGAAGGAGTTCCTTCTCTTTGCAACAGCATGGATGGATCTGGAGAGCATTATGCTAAGTGACGTAAGCCAGGCGGTGAAAGACAAATACCATATGATCTCACTCATAAGTGGAACCTAATCAACAAAACAAACAAAAAAGCAAAATACAACCAGAGACATTGAAATTAAGAACAAACTTACAGTAACCAGAGGGGAGATGTGAGGAGATAATGAGGGGAAAAGGTTGTCAAGAACATGTATAAAGGGCATATGAACAAAGCCAAACACATGGGGTAGGATCAAGGGTGGGAAGTAGGGATAGTTGAGTTGGGGAGGTGTGTGAGGGGGGAAATGGGGACAAATGTACTTGAACAATAATAAAAATGTGAAAATTTTAAATAAATAAATAAAAGCGAAGAAAAAAACAAATAAAACACCTTGTGAGTTGTGCAATGTCCTGTTAGGTTGTCTGCTTGATGCCTTCGTAAGACTCTAGTATATACCTCAAGTTGTAATGTATTAATCCACTTTAACTACCATAACAAAATACCATAGACTCAGTGGCTTAAAATACAGAACTTTTTTCCTCTTAGTTATGGAGGCTGGGAAGTCCAAGATCAAGATGCCAGCAAGGTAAGCTTTATTCAGAGGCCTCTTTTCTTGAGTTGTAGGTGGACACTATTTCTCTGTGTGCTCACGTGATTTCTTCGTTATGTGTGAGCTTGGAGAGAGAGCTCTGGTGTCTCATCCTGTTCGTACAGGGACATCAATCCTATCGGATTAGGGCTCCACCATATCACCTCATTTAACCCTTATTGCTTTCTTATAGGAACTATCTCCAGATACTGTCACATTGGGGATTGGGACTTTAACACATAAATTTTTGGAAGAATATAATTCCATAGCATGTAATATTTATTACATTTTATTATTAAGCAATATTTAAGATCCATTTTGCTTCTTAGACTCTAAGCTCTGACAGAAGAACTTAATAAGTACTTTCAAGTGAATAAAGGAGAATAAGACATAGTCTATGCTCTCAAAAAGCAATAAGCATAACTCATTAATGAAGCATAAGTCAAACTTGTTATAATATAGCATAAAAGCTTGATTATAATTGTATGAACAAAATACCATTGGAATGAATCAATAATTTATTAATTCTAACCTGGATGAGTGTGAAGATGGGGTGTGAGTCAGAATCAAGTAAGACTTCACAGAAGAGGTGATATTTGAGCTGAAATTTAAAAGAAGACTTCCTTGTTGCTTTGACTATCACTATAATTTAGGATTGCTTACAAAGAACCAAATCTGTAATGGCTTCTTAAATGTATACTTCCAAAGAGATACTTGAGTTGAGCTGCATAGGGCTTCCTTGAGCTTATGAATCCTTGCTGTACAGCATAGTAACCAGTAGCCAAATGTGACCATTTAAGTTAATTAAAATGAAATAAAAATAAACATTCAGGCCCTGGTCAGGTGGCTTAGTTGTTTGGAATAGAGTCCCATACACAGAAAGGTTGAAGATTCAATTCACAGTCTGGACCCACACTAGGTTGGGGGTTCAACCCCTAGGTGCGGCACGTACAGGAGGCAACTGATGGGAGGCAACTGATTGATGTTTCTCTCTTTCTCATTGATATCCCCCATCCTCTCCTCTCCTCTCCCTTCCTCCTTTGGTAAGGATTAAAAATAAACAAACAAAGAAATATTCTGTTAGTCCCTGCAGCAATATTTCAAGTGTTCAATAGTCACATGTGACTACTGTATTGGACAGCACCAACTACAGTATATTTATATCATTGCTGATAGAATGTTATAAACAATGCATTAATTCATCTAATAAACCTGTATGGAGCATTTACCTGGCATTGGGTTAGATCATGGTGTGCCCAAAGAAAAATATGGCAAGGTTTCTAACTTCCCAAAGCTCACTGGAATGAATTGGCCCTGCTCTATATCTGCAAATTGGTTCTTGATGAATTGCATTTGTTTATTTTTGTAAAGTCCAAGATTACTATTTCTAAAATCATGTCTGATGCCTGTAGCTCGTTAAATTGAAAGTTTCTCAGATGCTTGCAAATCAGAAACATAGCTATGAATGGAATTTTGAATAAACCCAGTACTTGTTAGGTACCCATTAAGTGACCATCCTATGCTGAGTACTACGGAAAATGCGTAAGAAATATAATACAAAATATCTCCTCTTGATTAATTTATAAATTAATTAAATATTAAGTGCAAAATGAATTTATAAACCATGACTATATTTCTATTATTCAAATTGGGGGATGAGATTCACATAAATTTAGTAAGTGGATAAAAATAAAAGATAGTATATCACAAACTGAGATTACATAATGTAAATTTAGAAAACCTATGCAAATTCAGAGTTATGAAAACTTATTTGAAGTAAAAGGTTCAAGAAATACTTTAGGAAGGAAGTGATGGTAGTAGTTATAAATTACTATGTTAGAAGTGACAGAAAACAACACAAACTGTCTTCCCCCAAAAGTGGGATTTATTGATTTGTGTAACTGGAAAGTTCAAGTGTATACATTAAACAAATGTATAAATGCATTCAGGGAATCCAAACAAAATGCTCTCTCTTCTCCCTCTTTCCATCTGTCAGCTCTATTCTCCTCCCTGTTGGTTCTACTTTTAGGAAGGTCCTCCTCTCCTGGTAGTAAGATGGTTACCAGTGACTCTAGGTTTAAATCCCACTCTTCAGGAAACCCCATGAGAAAATATTCTCTAACTCTAATTCACTTTGGCTGAGTCCTGTCATTATCTGTGAACCAATCACTATAGCCAAGAGAAGTCAACACTCTAATCGGTAAACCCTGGACCACAACCTCATCACTTGAGAGGAAGAGAGTTGTGGAAGTATAATCCCACAAAGAAAATCCTGGAAATATATCAAAATTAAATAAAAATAAGAGAATGGAAGTTGCATAAGCACCTGAAGTCTGATTCAAGCTAGAGTTTGAGAAAGATAATCAAATTTGCTTCTTTCTCTAGTGGAAAGGTGAACTAGGTGTCCAAAGAAAGAGAAATAGAATAAAGACATAAAGACAAGATTGAGTGTACCATCTCCAGAGAATGAATTCTGTTTCACTGCATGGGAATTTATTAGATAAGAATTTATCCATTTGTCTTTGATTTACCAACTTTAACAAACCTTTTGCAATCTTGGCTGACCCAGTTAACACTAAACAAAAAGAAAAAAAACAGAAACAAGAATAAGCAAACCAGATGGTAAAATCCATATCTGGTATTCAATATCTGACTGTCTGATTTTGTCTTTGAAGTTTTCTATTTGGTGATTTATATGTGCTCACTGAAGTTGATCTAGTCAATTAGTGTGATTGTTTCTTACCAACATTGCCACTCAGCCTCTGCCCCCCTAGATCTCAAAGAAAATTATTTTTAAATATGTTCTTCTTAACATTTGGGGTCAGCCAAACTACACAGCACAAAAGTATGACCCATGTCTTCACTGATTAACCTCAGTATATTGGAAATTTTTTCAGAGCTGTGAGAAGTCTCAGAAGTCTCAAAACTCCAGTTCTCTTCATGGCATCAAATACTTTAGCAACTTTTCATGTCTATGGTCCCTTTGTACGTCCTCCTTGGAAATGTCTGTTCAAGTCCTTTGCCCATTTTTTAATTGCCATTTGAGAGATGCAAATTGAAGCCCAATTGAGATACCACTTCAAAAAAGTGAGAATGGCCATCATAAACAAATCAACAAACAACAAGTGTTGGAGAGGTTGTGGAGAAAAGGTACCCTAGTGCACTGTTGGTGGGATTGCAGACGGGTACGACCACAATGGAAAACAGTATAGAATTTCCTCAGAAAACTAAAAATGGAATGGCCTTTTGATATGGCAATTCCACTGCTGCGTTATACCCTAAGAATCCTGAAACACCAATTTAAAAGAACCTATGTGCTCCAATGTTCATGGCAGCACAATTTACAATAGTCAAGTGCTGGAAGCAACCTTACTGCCCATCAGTAAATGAGTGGAACAAAAAACTGTGGTACACTTACACAATGAAACACTACAGAGCAGAAAGAAAGGAGCTCCTATCCTTTGGTACGGCATTGATAGAACTGGAAAATATTATGCTAAGTGCAATAAGCCAGGTGGTGAAAGAAAAATACCATAGGATCTCACCTATAAGTGGAACCTAATCAAAAAAACAAACAAGCAAACAAAATACAGCTAGAGACATTGAAATAAAGAATACAGTCGCCCCTTGATATATTGCAGTTCACTTATTGCGGCTTCACTGTATCGTAGGTTTTTAAATATATATATATATATATATATATATATATATATATATAATTCTGTATCATGGAGTTTTCACTATATCATGGGATTTTGTGGTATATAGGTATTTATATAATATTTATGATTTTAATTATTTTTGCCTAAAAATTTAAACAATACAAAAATATAAAAAATGTGTTAATTCAAACATATTAAAAGAATATTAAATCAAAATAAAATACAGTATGTATTTCATCAGTGGATGAATACCTTACTGTACACAATGGAAATGCAGTACACCACTACCGCTTGTACAAGTTTACCAATGTGAGATTGTACACGGCACACTATTGGCTGATGGAATGGAAGGCGTCCAACCACAGCACTGTGCTCTGTATCCTGGGTGCTGATTGGCTCAGTGACCGTAGCATCGGTCTGTTTGTTCTCCCGCACTGTGCCCATTCGTTCAGCATCTCTCCTTGTCCACTTCACATCAACGTCTGATCACTCTGCGTAGTGTTGCTCTGCGGTGTTGTGTTTTTGTGAAAATTTCGTAAAAGTTTGAATTTATTTCAAGCCCTACAATGCCACCCAAATGTTCTGTGCCTTCTAAGGCTTCTGGCAGTGAACCCAAGTGCCAGAGGAATATGCTTACCATCAAAGAAAAGGTAGAACTTCTTGACATGTTAAAGGAAGGCAAAAGCTATGCGGCCATAGGCCACCACTATGGGATCAGCGAATCTACTGTTTGCTACATAAAGAAAAACCAGAGGAATATTAGGTCTAAGGCAACAATGACTTTTAACAATACTGCAAAGAGGGTGGTCACTTCCTGCAATAAGGTCATTGTGAGGATGGAGTCTGCATTGGCCTTGTGGATATATGACTGCAGGAAGAAGAATATCTCGCTGGATACCAACCCCATCCAGACAAAGGCCAAGAAACTCTATGATAGTTTGGTGGAAATCATGGACATTCACAATGGTGACGAGGATGAAGACGAGGATGAGGATGCAGAAACAGGACTGTTGAGTGCTTCTCCCACCAGACCAACCCTATTCAGTGCCAACAAGGGCTGGTTTGACAAATTTCAGAGATGCTTTGGACTCAAGAGTGTTTCTCTGCATGGAGATTCTGCCTCTAAGGACAAAAAGCAGCACCAGCAACTCCCCATAACTATGTTCATCACTCGGACGAAGAGATCAGTTATGCCTACTCGTTTAGTGGAAATAGAAGTTACAGCCCAGGGTGAAGACACTGCACCGCCTGATGATGCACCTGATGAAGAGGTGCCTTCAGAAGAGCTGTAATGCTCTTCTTGGCTGTGCAGTACATTCACCTATCGTCATCACCTTCATTACCATCAGTACTGAACAGCTACATAATTCATGATCTTCATCATTCTGGTTGTAGTATACTTCACTGGTGAGTACCCATACAGAATTTTATGTGTTGTTAAAATTACGTAGGTATAAGAGTGTAGAAAGTGTTTAAGAGCATACAAAGTGTTTATAAGAGTGTGGGAAAGGTTAATAAGAGAGTGAGAAACATTTATAGGAGTGTGGGAAGGGTTTATAAAGCCTTTATATATATAAAATAAAATAAATATAATGCTGCTACTTCACAGATTTTCACCTATTCCAGGGATCTCTGGAACGTAGCTCCCGTGATAGGTGAGGCATCACTGTAAACTGACAGTTTCCAGAGAGGATAGGGGAGAGGGATTATAGGGAAGGACCATCAAGGAGCATGTATACAGGACACATGGACATAGCCAAAGGGGGTAGGTTTGAATGTGGGAGGCAGGAATGGATGTTGCAGGAGAAGGTGTAGAGGGGTAAAAATGGAGACAAGAGTACTTGAACAACAATTTAAAAACTTTAGCAAGGCCTATGACAACCACATAAATAAAATATCTCTATGCTTTAATTTTTGCTACATTGGGCATCTAATCCAGGCCAGAATAGTGAATGCAGTCTCTTTCAGACACAAAATACAGGGGGGTAGATTGTTTGTAGAAGATTTACAAATAATAATAAAACATACTAAAATCAGTCTGCTTTTTATTATTACCATGTGTCTGCATTTTAAACAATCTCAAGGATAAAATACTTCTCTGGGAAGAAAAATTCTTTGAACAATCTGAGTCAGTGTCTCAGCCTCACCACTATTGACATGTTGAGTTACATAATTCTTTGGGGTGAGGTCTATTTTGTACATTGTAAGATGTTTAATGGCAATCGCAGCCACTACCCACTAGAAGTCAGTGGCAACTTCCTCCGCAATTATAACAACCAAAAATACCTCTCAAAATTGCCAAATGTCTCCTGTGAACAGAAATCAACACTGGCTGAGAACCACTGGTCTGAGCTCAAAAAAATTGCAGTAATTACCATTAAGATATAATAATATATATTACTTTTAATAATAATGCTTATTGCTATTATTTACCTCATAGTAAACATTAGATTTGACATGGAAAATAACTTGAAGAATTTTACTTATATACTTGACCTCTGACACGCATGAATATCTAAGTGCATTCATTTCAAGAAGAAGTTCATAGCAGTTTAAAATCATTCAAACTCTTCTTTGGTAGAGTTCACATCTCCAAACCCTGTGCTTCTGGATATTCATGCATTTAAATAGAAGCTTTGAAATAAACAATGATAGCACAATTATTTTAACAGCAAAGAAACTGGACCTAAGCTGCTTCAATACTGTCATTCTGTGTGATGACTTGTATTTTTATTAAAAAAACTAACGTCAATGAAATGCAATGTACTGTTCCTTATCTGTTTAGATTTGGTGTTTTAATATACTTGATTTGATATTTTGGTGCAGTAAGTGGAACTTTTAGTTAATAAATAAAATCTTATTGAATTTGAATGCTATATTTAAAATTAAAAGCTATTCTCTTAAATTTTTAACTGTTTTTGTTATTAAAATATAACATTATTTTATTGTTTATTACTATAACAAATCAATATGTAGGTATAATTTTTTCACATAAAAATATATTAGTATAAATGATAGCTTTGTTGGGTAGAGTAATCTTGGTTATACACCCTTGCTTTTCATCACTTTCAATACTTCTTACCAATCGCATCTAGCCAGCAAAGTTTCTTTTGCAATATCAGTTGACAGTTTTATGAGGCTCCTTTGTAGGTAACTAACTGCTTTTCTTTTGCTGCATTTAAGATTTTCTATTTGTATTTAGCTTTTGGCATTTTAATTATGATGTGTTTTCAGAGCTTCCCAGACCAGAAAATGTTAAAGTTCATCATCACCAAGCCAGTATCATATGAAATGTTAAATGGTCTTCTAGAAGAAGAAAAGAAGAAGAACAACAACAACAACAATATGAACAATAATATGACAATCAATATATATCTACCAACAATTGAATCTCAAAAACAGAATAAGCAAACAGAACAGAAACAGAATCACAGATACAAAGAATGTTTTGATGGTCATCATATGGGAGGTGTTCGGGGACATAGGTGAAAATTGTGAAGGGATTAAGAAATACAAATTCATATTTACAGAATACCCATGAGGCTGCAAAGTACAGCATAGGGAATGGAGTAGCAAAAGAACATACATGCAGGACTGATGGACATGGACAATGGTATGGGGATTCCCTGTGGGAGTGGACGGCAGGCTGGATAGAGGGGGACCAAGGGAGAGAATTATGGACAACTCTAATAGTATAAAAAATATATTTTAAAAGCAGAAAGATTTGGAGGGATTGAGCTAAAGGAAAAAGGTCTTATGGACATGGACAACAGTAAGGTGATAGCTGGGGGAGGGATGTATAAGAGGAAAAATTGATAATGGAAGAAATACCATAAAGACTGAATAAAAAATAATAAGAAAAATACATTACTACAAAAAAAGTATTAATCTATTACCTTTTTCTTTAGAAACCTATATCTTATAAGTTTTCAGTTACAAGATAAATAAGTACTAGAGCTGTAATATACAACATGATAATGACTATAGTAAACATTGTTGTGCGGTCTATTTGAAAGTTGTTAAACGTGAGTAGATTCTAGGAGTTATCACCATAGAAAAAAATTTTCTTTTTTTTTGGTGAACATATGAGATTATGTTCACTGAAGTGATTGTGATTCTCATTTCACAATATAAGTCAATCATTAAGCTACATAGCTTAAATCTATGCAGTGCTTTTTATCAATTATATCTCAATAAAACTGGGAAAAGTATTAAACTTTCAATTTTTCATTTTTGTTTTTTATCTTTCTAGTATTTATTTGTTTAATTATTTGTCCATCAATCCCAATTATTTTCTTTTAAAAAATATTTTATTGTTGTTTAATTATAGGTGTGTGTGTTTACCCACCACCACACACCCCACACCCTAGCCAAACCCAGCTCCCTCCTTTGCTTCTATCCCCTTGGTTTTGTCCTTGTGTCCTATATAGTTGTTGCTGAAAAACTTCCCTCCCTTCCCTTCATTAACCACTCCCATGTCCCCTCTGGTTACTCTCAGATTGTTCTGAATTTCAGTGTCTCTGGTTATATTTAAGTAGCTTTTTTGTTTTGTTGATTAGGTTCCAGTTAAAGCTGAGATCATATGGTATTTGTCCCTCAATGTCAGGCTTATTCACTTAGCATAAGGTTCTTCGGTTCCATCCACGCTGTCACAAAGGGTAAGAGATCCTTCTTTCTCTCTGCTGCATAGTATTCTATTGTGTAAATGTACCACAGTTTTTTGAACCATTCATTTACTGATGGGCACTTACATTGCTTCCAGCACTTGGCTACTGTAAACTGTACTGCCATGAATATTGGGGTGCATAGTTCTTTAGATTGGTATTTCAGGGTTCTTAGGAAATAATTCCAGCAGTGGAATGGTTGGGTCAAAAGGCAGTTCCATTTTTAGTTTTCTGAGGAAATTCCATACTGTTTTCCTCTGTGGCTGCACCAGTCTGCATTCCCAACAGCAGTGCACAAGAGTTCCCTTTTCTCCACATCCTCTCCAACACTTGTTTGTTGATTTCATTATGATGATCATTCTGACCTGTGTAAAGTGGTATTTCATTGTGGTTTTAATTTGCATTTCTCTGATGGCTAGTGATGCTGAGCATCTTTTCATATGACTCGGGGCACTCTGTATGTCCTCCTTGGAGAAGTGTCTGTTCAAGTCTTTTGTCCATTTTTTAATTTGGTTATTTGTCTTCCTAGAGAGGAGTCACGTGAGTTCTTTACATATTTTGGAGATCAAAATCTTGTGTGAGCTACCATTGGAAAATATGTTTCCCCATACACTGGTTCTCTTTTCGTTTTAATGCTGTTTTCTTTAGCCATAAAGAAACCTTTTCTTTTCATAAGATCCCATTTGTTTGTTCTTTCCTTTATGATCCTTGCTTTAGGGGACATATTGGTCAAGGTATTGCTGTCTGGAATATCTGAGATTTTCCTGCCAATGTTTTCTTCTTGGACTTTTATGGTGTCATGACTTATATTTAAGTATTTTATCCACCTTGAATTTTTTTGTGTGTATGGTGTAAGTTGGTGATCAAGTTTCATTTTTTGCATATATCTATGCAGATCTCCAAACACCATTTGTTGAAGAGACTATTCTTACTCCATATTATGCTTCTTCCCCCTTTGCCAAATATTAATTGACCATAGAGACTTGGGCTTATTTCTGGGCTCTCTATTCTGTTCCCTTGGTCTATGTGTCTCTTCTTATGTCAGTACCAAGCTATTATAATTACAGTGACCTTGTGATACAGTTTGATATCAGGTATTATGAACCTTTGTACTTTGTTCTTTCTCAAAATTGCTGTGGCTATTTGGGGTTGCTTATGATTCCATATAAATTTTTGACATGTTTGTTCTATATCTGTGAAATATGTCATTGGTATTTTAATAGAGATTGCATTGAATCTATACATTGCTTTGGGTAGTATGGACATTTTTAAGATGTTATTTCTTCCAATCCATGAGCATGCTACATGCTTCCATTTATTTTTGTCTTCAATTTCTCTCTTCAGTGTTGTGTAGATTTCTGGGTATGGGACATTTACCTCCTTGGTTAGGTTTATTCCTAATTACTTCATTTTTCTTGTTGCTATAGAAAATGGGATATTTTTCCTGAATTCTGTTTCTGATATTTCATTGTTGGTATACAAAAATTCCTTTGATCTGAATACTGACTTTATATCCTGCTGTTTTGCCAAATTCACTTGTTAGATCAAGTAGGTTTTTGGTGGAGTCTGCAGGATTTTCTTTGTATACTATTATGTCATCTGCAAACAATGACAGTTTTACTTTCTCCTATCCAATTCGAATGTCT
>CM052552.1:5345638-5355773 GCA_028533065.1 Trachops cirrhosus | reverse complement strand
ATAACAAAAGACACTGAAATAGAGGACAGGTAGTCAGTGACCAGAGGGGAGAGGGGGGGGAATTTCAGGGGAGAAGGGAAGGGTTTACAGGAACAAATATAGAGGACACATGGACAAAACTACGGGGGTTGGAAAGGGGAGGGGTGAGGGGAGTAATGGGTGGGCAGGCTGGAATGAGAATAAAGGATGGAAATTGTACTGAAGAAACTAAAAAAGAAAAAAATGATTAAAAGAAAAAAAATTTAACTCCATTTTCCCTAGGTCTAACATTAACTCCATTTTGCCTAGGTCCAACAGATATGAATTAAATTCCACATTTTCATTAATTGATATGAATAACCATATGTAATAAATGAAGTTTTGTTTGGAAGTGAGCCAATTTTTGTCAGTTAAGAGAATTGATCTGGTTTAATGCTAGTACATGCAATATATGAATAACTTAAAGTATGCCTCAAAAGTGCTTTGATTTGAATCTAGGAAACCAATACACCTTGCCTGCTGATATGAGGGAACCATTTTGAACTTGCCTGAGGCTATTAATCCTTAGACTGTCACGATTGCCTACGGCCTGCTTTCAGTGTCATTGATTTGGCTGTCAAGTTTGGGTAAAAATGTCAACATCTCATGCTACCCAATTCAGGCTTTAGAGAAATACTTCTTACAGAGAAATAGGAGGCCTGTGCCTTCTTATGTCTCACATAACTCAGGGTATGCAGTGTGCAACATCATATAACAGAGATACAGATAACTGGAACATGGTAGCCTGAGACACTGATTCCAACCAAATAAAGCACACATGCCATTGAAATGGCAAAAGCTGCCCTCATTAGTAATGATGTACAATGACAATAGTGGTACATATTTTTTCCTTTGCAACTTGGGTTATTAGAAAGTGGTAGTTCTCAAATTTTGCATATGTGACAAAAAATTCTACCTGAAAGGTTTTAATCTCCTATTACTCTTTGAATTATAATGAAATCTAAACATGAACAACTGTCATAGAAATCTAAACATTAACAACTGTAATGAAATCTAAACATCAACAACTGTCAACTGAGAAATTCGTCATAGAATGACGAATTCATTCGTCATAGAACCATTTGCATGGTTCACAATCCCTTAATAGGACTGGCAATAAATAGGAGAGTAACCCTATACTGTTTTCAACTGAGACCAACCAAGAGATCTTTTAGATGGTTGCAGAAAGCAACGGTTATCATATCTTTGACTGTGTTTGAAGTTTTGGGGACTTTTTTACAATTCCAGGGATGATTTGAAATTAAATTTTAAAATACATAAAACTCACTAGATTTATTCAACAGAAAATTCAATATGAATGAAGTTATAAACCCGCTAGCTATCCCCCCAATTTTGTCCTCCCCTTATTGCTACATACATAGCTTCTCAACTAGAGACAACTCTTCAAAGTTTCCTAGCAAACAAATGTGAACATACTATGTTCTTGTCAATGGAATAAGGACATCAAAGATGTATGTAACTTCTGCCTCACTCATTTAAACAGAAATTGCTTGTGCTAGACACCTTCTTTTCACAACCTTTCCATAAGATGGAACACAGATGTACCAGCAATGTAATTTTGACCATTAAGGCTGGGAAATGCCTTACGAGATGGCAGAAAAACAAGATAAATGGAACTGGTGTCCCTTAATGACCTTGTCAAGCACAGAAACCCCACCGCTGTAAACCAGCCAGACTTGACTTAAGACATTAAACTTCTATCTCATTTAGGCCACTGTATTTTGAAGGTTCTTTGCTGAAACAACTTAACTTTGACCTTTACTGTAGCATTTGCCTCTGGTGCCCTATGTCACATCCCTCTGACCCACCTGTTATATCAACTGCAGCCTGCAGTGAACAGTTGCATATGAGCACAGACCTATATCATTCTGACCGTACCCCCTCAAATGCATGTTGTGTGTATTTCTGATCTTTGCATCAGGGTCTTGGGCAATGTCTAAGCAACACTCTCATTCTGCATGTGACCCTCAAATAATGGAAGACAAGGGGCAGTGGGTAAACACCTCAGACTCTCTCCCTTTAGGCAGAAAGACTCATTGTAACTCAATAAAAATTGTTAAATATTTGAAAGGCATGCACAGAAGAGAATTCAATTAAATTTATTCTATAAAATGCCACATATAAGAATAAAGACTAAGAAGTAGAAGATGTAGTGATAAAGATTTCAGTTCACTGTAAATAATAACTTTATAACTTCAAATTGTTGAAGTTAAGTTTCTAAAGCACATTTTTCATTTTTCATGTATAGTGGCAGGTTACTTAAAATCCTCTAATGACTTCCACCACTTGCTTTTCTGACCAGGCAGACAAAGTCCTTCAGGATTTCTGTCTCCTGTATTGACTTCTCCTCCTCCCTACCTCACCCACCTACAACAAGCCATGACAAAATATTTTCACTTCTTCTAACACACCAAGCTATTTAATCTCTCTGTTGTTCCACTATACTGTTCTTTTTCCCCTTTCCACCTCACCATCTGTTTCTTCTCCTAGGAAACCAACTTTGTCTGAACACTGCCCCACCCTTACCATATCCACACATGAGTTAATTATTCTTTCTTTTGCAATGTCTCCTTCTTTTACATTCTCATTTTTCCATTATTACTTACACTGTAGAACAATGATCTGCCTGCATATCTGTCGATTCTACTAAACTGTGAGTTCCTTAAAATCAATGACAGTATATTATTAATTTTTCTACCTGAATCACTTAGAAAGGCTTCTGACACATAATTTAAACTCATTATTTAAATAAATAGGTGCAGGAAAGAGAGAAAAGGCATGAAGTGTGCAGAGAGGGAGAAGGAGGGAAGGAGGGAAGGAAGGGAGGGAGGAAGGAAGGTTGGAAGTTTTCAGCATGACAATATCAAGAGAATTGAATCATCCAGAGTGGTTATTCTGATTTATCCTTAAGCTTTCTGCCAACTCTGAGTGTCTGTGTTTCTTAAAAAAAATGCCAACTGTTCAAAGCTAATTAGACTTATTTAAATGAAAATCAGTTTAAAATACCTGTCATCTCACAGTGAGGAATCTTTATTTAAAAGTAAGAAAAAATTTTATGGCCTGTGAACATATTAAATTACCCCAATCAAATGTTATTAAGTGAAAACTTGAACATTTTATATCATTTAGTACTAGCTTGAAAATACATTGTACCCACCCTAGAGTCACCCTAGAATCTAGAGTTCTTTAGAATAGAAGTAAACAATGTGTGTGTGCATGTGCATATAAACCTATGAGTAGTATACTATTGTATCCTCTGAATTGAAGCCATAGGTTAGAAAATCTTAACTCTGTGGTGAATAAAGTAAAATTGATCACTATGTCATAACTAAATACACACAGCTACAGAATTGTGAAGCTCTCATTATTAACACCATTACAACACATCTCTTTACCTTAGTCCCAGCAGGACACTGAGACAGTTATAGTATGATAGATAAACCCAATAATTGTTTCTTGCTTCTCACTGCCATTTTGGTTAAGTTGTCATAGAGCTCTGGAAGATCCTCATTAGGGGCAGCTCCCTGACTCTCCTTTCAGTCACTGTTGGTGTGATGGCCACACCTCAGCCAAGCATACACACTAACAAGAAGCTACCATCTCCATCTATCACCTACCATCTCTGAAGAGAATCCAGAGATGAGGTACAATTTTATTTTACACACAGCTTTGCTGTTCTGGGCCTTTTCTGAATTGAGGCACATTTGTGTTTCAGTATTAATGGTAATTATTAGAACTGCTACTTAGCAAATATATGTGAGGATATGAAACCTGTACCTTTAGCAGTCCTTTTTAAATGTCCTTTCTTCTATTTAGGTTTCTCAGTGCTTAGAATCCTTATAGTTCTTCTTGGTTGTCCAGGATTCTACACATGGCCATTCTTTATTCTCTGCAACACACCATAATTCCTGCCTCACCCAGTCATGTGACAAGTGATCTGTACTAAGGACAATGAGGTGGTGGGTTGATGGTGGGAGTGGGAGGACTGGGTAGGGATAAGCATTGGAAAAAAAAGTGGGACAACTGTAACTGAACAATAATAAAATATATAAATTAATAAATAATAAAAATGATCTGTACTGAGATCTAGTCTTTTACCACATTTCAAAATTACTAGCTAAATCATCTAATCAATTAATTCATGGTGATCATGGCTCCACTACTTTCTCACTATGTGCATTTAATGTTACTTTGCCTGAGCTTCTTCATCTTTAAAATGGAGATAAGATGTACAAATTAATACACATAAAGTGGTTATCATAATACTTAGCATATAGTAAGTGCTCAATAAATAATAGCTATTAAAATCATATTTTGAAGGGAATTTAGTGTTTGGTCAGAAATTCAGATCTTATGGAAACACCTTGGGAGTGATTTTGTTAGTCTATATTTGAACATATATTCAAATTGACCCTTGAGGAGACTTTAGTGGTTACTGTCTGCATGGTTGTACAATATGGAAAGAACAATGAGAGAATAAGAGTTTTTCCCAACTATCAGAGGTAAAGCTCTTTAATCAATTAAAACTAAAGGATCCATTTAAGATATGTAAGTATTTTAAGGATGCCCTTAAAAACTAACTCATTCATAAATTTTCTGAGACTCTAGTGGTCTTGTGAGAAATTTTTTCAAATACCTTTGCCTTTTCTCCCTGATTTTCTTAAGTGATGATTCTTCTGCATTGGCTTTGGCCTGTGAATTTTGACACACCTTACATAAACTATATTCCTGTGATTTCCTTATACATCTTCACAACCAGTATTTAAAAAATCCCAGGAAAAAATGTATTATGACACAATATAATGTTCTAGAAGTCATTTTCCATTTCATAGTGATCATTTTAGTTATAGAAAGGGTGTTTTAAGATATGTTATAAGAAATTCAGACAAGTTTTAAAACCTTGTTATCTCTGCAATGACTTAGTGTCTAGAAATAATTGGCATCCTCTAAAACACAGGTGGCAAACACAAGGCCCACAGATTGAATCCGGCCCTCCACCTTGTTTTATTTGATTCAGCACCTTGTTTCTACCCAGCGGCAGCGCTGAGCTCCTTGCCCCTAGTTAAGGAGTAGTTACACTTATACAGTCCTAAAATTACATTCTGCCCTTTGAAGGCGACTGCGAGGTTGATGAGGTTGATGAGGCTACCGGTGAAAATGAGTTTGACACCCCTGCTCTAAAAGCTTGATTTTTTTCTTCAGTACCTTGCTTTTTTCAAAAAATGTGGCTGGGAAGATAAGTCTGTTGTCTCAAGCTACAGACTGAAGGCAAAAATGGAAAACAAGAAGGAAGTTACATAGTTTCATGTGATAAAGTCAAGACAGTAGAGAGAACATGTAATTCTCTTAATTCTCATCTCTTTGCCACTGATAAAATTGCCAATGTAGAGGGCAATAATGCATACCACAGTCTATCTTCCTAAGAAATTCCTGTTTAATGAAACTTTGTCTACATGCACTGGTTCAATCCTATTTTTTTGCTTTTAAATATTCACAATTTTTCTCTTTTTTCATAGCCAGTTTACACATTCATTATTTTGTATATTTAAGATTTTTATTGAGATGTTATCTTCATATTTCCCTTACCCCACTCCAAAACACACACGCTAGCCCCTTTGAAGGTTCTTGAATGATCACATAGTACCTGAGCTATGTCCATCATAAGCTTAAAACCACCATGCATAAGTCACTCTCTAATTTCTTCTCACTCCCTATGAATTCAAAGTATTATGCATATTATGCTCTTTTGGCAATAGGGAATGATATATTTCAACTAGCACACTTCAGAAAATATCTGTTACACCCTTTTTATTTAATAGGGCAACAAGTGTTTGTGTCTTAAATATTAGTCAATTCTATGAATTTCAAAATGGAGTTTATATAAGTCATGGTCTAAATAAAGTCATCATGTCAACCATGAAGTTATGGTTCCAAATAAATTTTGAAATGTTTGTTCTATCTCTGTAAAATATGTCATTGGTACTTTAATAGGAGTTGCATTGACTCTATAAATTGCTTTGGGTAATATGGATATTTTGATGATGTTAATTCTTCTAACCCATGAACATGGTACACTCGTCTATTTGATTGTGTCTTCCTTAATTTCTTTCTTCAGTGTTGTGTAGTTTCCTGAGAACAGGTCTTTCATCTCCCTGGTTAGGTTTATTCCTAGGTAATTTATTTTCCTTGTTGTTATAGAAAATAGGATATATTTCCTGATTTCTGATTCTGACATTTCATTGTGGGTGTACAAAACTGCCTTTGATTTCTGAATATTGATTTTGTATCCTGCTGTTTTGCCAAATTTGCTTATTACATTGATTAGATTTTGGTGGAGTCTGCAGGGTTTTATATGTACACTCTCATGTCATCTGCAAACAGTGACAGTTTTGCTTCCCCCTTTCCAATTTGCATGCACTTTATTTCTTTTTCTTGTGTCATTGCTGTGGTTAGGACTTCCAATACTATGTTGAACAGGCATAGTGAAAGCAGAAATCCTTGTCTTGTTCCTGAACTTAGTGGGAAAGCTTTTAGTTTTTGCCCCTTGAATTTGATGTTGGCTGAAAGTCTCACATGTATGGCCTTTATTAGGTTAAGGAATTTGCCCCCTATGCCTACTTTGCTGAGTTTTTCGATCATAAATGGGTGCTGTACCTTATCAAATGCTTGTTTGCATCTGTAGATATGATCATGTAATTTTTGTTTTTCATTCATCTATTCATTCATTTATTTAAAATTACTTTGTTGCTGTTCAATTACAGTTGTCTGCATTTTCCCCCTACCACTCCCCCGCACCCCAGCAAAACCCACCTCCCTCCCTTGCTTCCACCCTCCCCCCTTGGTTTTGTCCATGAGTCCTTTATAGTAATTCCTGAAAACCCTTCCTTCTACTGTTCCCTCCCCCCTCCCCTCTGGTTATTGTTAGATTATTCTTAATTTCAGTGTCTATGGTTATATTTTGTTTGCTTTTTTCTTTTGTTAATTAAGTTCCCGTTAAAGGTGAGATCATAAAATATTTGTCCCTCACCAACTGTCTTATTTCACTTATCATAACACATTCCAGTTTCATTCATGCTGTTGCAAAAGGTAAGAGCAACTTCTTTCTCTCTGCTGTGTAGAACTCCATTGTGTAAATGCACCATAGTTTTTTGATCCATCCATTTGCTGATGGGCACCTCGGGTGCTTCCAGCACTTGGCTATTGTAAATTGTGCTGCTATGAAAATTGGGATGCATAGGTGCTTTTGGATTGGTGTTTCAAGGCTCTTAGGGTATAATCCCAGTGGCAGAATTGCTGGGTCAAATGCAGTTCCATTTTTAGTTTTCTGAGGAAATTCCATACTGTTTTCCACTGTAGCTGCACCAGTCTGCATTCCCAACAACAGTACACTAGGGTTCCCTTTTCTCCACACCCTCGCCAACACTTGTTTGTTGATTTGTTTATGATGGCCATTCTGACTTGTCTGAAGTGGTATCTCATTGTGGTTTTAATTTGCTTATCTCTGAGGGCTAGTATTGCTGAGCATCTTTATGTATGTTTCTGGGCCATCTATATGTCCTCCTTGCAGAAGTGTCTATTCAAACCGTTTTCCCCTTTTTTTAAATGGGTTGTTTGTCTTCCTGGAGTGGAGTCGTGTGAGTTCTTTATATATTTTGGAGATCAAAACCTTGTCTGAGGTCCCATTGGCAAATATGTTTTCCCATATAGTTGGTTCTCTTTTCATTTTAATGCTGTTTTCTTTAGCCATATAGAAGCTTTATAATTTGATGAGGTCCCATTTGTTTATTCTTTCCTTTATGTCCCTTGCTTTAAGGAACATATCAGTAAAGATGTTGCTGTGTGCAATGTCTGAGATTTTCCTGTCAATGTTTTCCTCTAGGACTTTATGGTGTCACAACTTACATTTAAGTCCTTTATCCACCTTGAATTTATTTTTATATATGGTGTAAGCTGGTGACCAGGTTTCATTTTTTTGCCTATATCTGTCCAGGTCCCCCAACACGATTTCTTGAAGAGGCTATTTTTACTCCATACAATGCTTCTCCCACCTTTGTCAAATATTAATAGAGAGTAGAGATGCGTGTTTATTTCTGGACTCTCTGTTCTGTTCCATTGGTCTATGTGTCCCTTTTTATGCCAGGCTGTTTAGATTACAATGGGCTTCTAATGCAGTTTGATATCAGGTATTTTGATCCCTCCTGCCCTTGGTTTTCTTTCTCAAAATTGCTGCAGCTATTTGGGGTTATGCAAATTTCTATAAAAATTTCTGAAATGTTTGTTCTACATCTATGAAATATGTCATTGGTACTTTAATAGGGATTGCATTGAATCTATAAATCGCTTTGGGTAGTATGGCCATTTTGATGATGTTTATTCTTCCAGTCCATGAGCATGGCACATGCTTCCATTCGTTTGTGTCTTCCTTAATTTCTTTCTTCAGTGTTATACAGTTTCCTAAATACAGGTCTCTTACATCCTTGTTTAGGTTTATTGCTAAGTACTTTGTTTTTTTTATTGCTGTATCAAATGAATATTTTTTCCTGATTTCTTCTTCTGATATTTCATTGTGGGTGTACAAAAATACCATTAATTTCTTAGTATTGACTTTGTACCCTGCTGTTCTGCCAAATTCATTTATTAGGTTGAGGAATTTTTTGGTGGAGTCTAAAAGATTTTCTAAGTGCACTATCACGTCATCTGCAAACAATGGGAGTTTTATTTCCTCCTTTCCAATTTGGATGGCTTTTATTTCTTTTTCTTGTCTGATTGCTGTAGCTAAGACTTCCAGTTCTATGTTTAATAAGAGTGGAGAAAGCGGGCATCCTTGTCTTATTCCTGATCTTAGTGAGAAAGCTCCAAGTTTTTGCTCATTGAGTATGATGTTGGCTATAGATCTCTCATATAAGGCCTTTATTATGTTGAGGAATCCTCCTATTCCCACTTTCCTAAGTGTTTTTACCATAAATGGGTACTCTACCTCATCAAATGCTTTTGCTGCATCTATTGGTATGATCATGTGATTTTTTTCTTGTTTTGTTTATGTGGTGTGTTATGTTTATTGATTTGCAAATATCGTACCATCCTTGCAACCGTGGGATGAATCCCACTTGATTATGGTGTATGATTTTTTAATATATTGCTGGACACAGTTTGCCAATATTTTGTTGAGGGTTTTAGCATCTATGTTCATTAGCCACCTTGGCCTAAAGAATTCTTTCTTCGTATGTCTTTATCTGGTTTTGGGATTAGGATGATGCTGGTTTCATAAAAGGAATTTGGATGCCTTCCATCTTCTTGAATTTTTTGGAATAATCTCTGGAGAATGGTGGTTACCTGTCCCCTAAATGCTTCATAAAATTCCCCTGTGAAACTGTCTGGTACAGGGATTTTTTGTGTTGGAAGCTTTTTGATTACTCTTTCAATTTCATCAGCTGTTACTAGTCTGTTCAGGCTTTCTGCTTCTTCATTCAGGTTTAGAAGACTATCTTTTTCTAGAAATGTACCCATTTCACCTAGGTTTTCAAATTTCTTGGCACATAGTTCTTCGTAGTAATTTCTTATAATCCCTTGCATTTCTCTGGTATCAGTTTTAATCTTGCCTCTTTCATTTCTGACTGTTTATTTAGGTCTGTTGCAGATCACCAGCCAGCAGTGATCACAAATGTTGTAGATGCTCGCTAGTCATGAGAAAAACACACACAGACTACTGAGTCTTGTGGAGGAATAGGGACGCCATGGCTACCCTCTCAAGGGGAGGGTGCCTCTGAGTGGCCTGGCCACTCTCTCAAAGGAGAGCTCCCTGAGTTGCCATCTCAATAGGCTTTTTATTAGGTAGTATTGGGTAGGTGAACGGATACAGAATGTGGATTTATTATCTAGCAGAGAAGATCAAAACAGGTAGATAATTTACATAGGATTCAAAAGTCTCATGCTGGGTTTTGGGGCTGGTATCACCTAACAGATACAGGATTAGTCTAGTTTCCTGCCAGAGCCTACACATCCAAGAGCATCCTAGCAAGCAGGTCTCACAGGATTTTACATATCTTATGCCCCAGGTTCAATTTACCCCAGGTGTCCACCAACTCTAGTCTGAGCC